>SJYC01026260.1:0-46369 GCA_006408675.1 Madoqua kirkii
CATCCACAGCTGGGTAGTGTTTTGCTTTGGCTTCATCCCTTCATTCTTTCTGGAGTATTTCGCCACTGACCTCCAGTAGCATATTGGGTACCCACTGACCTGGGGGGCACCTCTTTCAGTGTCCTATCATTTTGCCTTTTCATACTGTTCATGGGGTTCTCAAGGTAAGAATACTGAAGTGGTTTGCCATTCCCTTTCCAGTGGACCACATTCTATCAGACCTCTCCACCATGACTCGCCCGTCTTGGGTTGCCCCACGGGCATGGCTTGGTTTCATTGAGTTAGACAAGGCTGTGGTCCTAGTGTGATTAGATTGACGAGTTTTCTGTGAGTATGGTTTCAGTGTGTCTGCCCTCTGATGCCCTCTTGCAACATCTACCATCTTACTTGGGTCTCTCTTACCTTGGGCATGGGGTATCTCTTCATGACTGCTCCAGCAAAGCACAGCTGCTGCTCCTTACCTGGGATGAGGGGTATCTCCTCCCACTGCCCTTTCTGACCTTCAAAGTGGATGGCTCCATTACTTTGCTGACTAAGGTCTGTCTAGTCAAGGCTATGGTTTTTCCTGTGGTTATGTATGGATGTGAGAGTTGGACTGTGAAGAAGGCTGAGCGCTGAAGAATTGATGCTTTTGAACTGTGGTGTTGGAGAAGACTCTTGAGAGTCCCTTGGACTGCAAGAAGATCCAGCCAGTCCATTCTGAAGGAGATCAGCCCTGGGATTTCTTTGGAAGGAATGATGCTAAAGCTGAAACTCCAGTACTTTGGCCACCTCATGTGAGGAACTGACTCACTGGAAAAGACTCTGATGCTGGGAGGGGTTGGGGGCAAGAGGAGAAGGGGAAGACAGAGGATGAGATGGCTGGATGGCATCACGGACTGAATGGATGTGAGTCTGAGTAAACTCCGGGAGTTGGTGATGGACAGGGAGGCCTGGCGTGCTGCGATTCATGAGGTCGCAAAGAGTCGGTCGCGACTGAGTGACTGAACTGAACTGAACTGAAGAAAGCCTTCCTCAGTGATCAATGCAAAGAAATAGAGGAAAACACCACAATTAGAAAGACTAGAGATATCGTCAAATTTGTAGATAATCTTGAAAGGTAGGTAGGTAGATAATAGACAAACAGTAGACAGACAGATAAGAGAGAACCAGGAAGCAGATGTTATGATTCAGTCTGTGCCTGAAGGCCTGAGAAGCAGGAGCGCCTATGTCCCAAGGCAGGAGAAAACACATAGCTCAGCTTAAATAGAAAGTGAATTCACCTTCCTCCACTTTTTAAATTGTATTCAGGCCCTCAAGGGATAAGATGATACCTACCCACATTGTGAGGTAGAGTGTCTTTACTCAGTGTACAGATGCAAACACTTATCTCTTCTAGAAACAGCCTCACTGACACATCCAGAAATCATGTTCTACTGGCTACCTGGGCATCCCTTAGCCCAGTCAAACTGACACATAAAATTCACCATCACAGGCTCCTAAGACTGGGCAAAGTTGGGCAAAGTTCAGTTGAGTTCAGTCGCTCAGTCATGTCCAATTCTTTGCGACCCCATGGACCGCAGCACTCCAGGCCTCCCTGTCCATAACCAACTCCTGGAGTTTACCGAAACCCAGGTCCATTGAGTTGGTGATCTCATCCAACCATCTCATCCTCTGTTGTCCCCTTCTCCTCCACCTTCAATCAGGGTCTTTTCAAATGAGTCAGTTCTTCGCATCAGGTGGCCAAAGTATTGGAGTTTCAGCTTCACCATCAGTCCTTCCAGTGAACACTCACGACTGGTCTCCTTTAGGATGGACTGGTTGGATCTCCTTGCAGTTCAAGGTGCTCTCAAGTATCTTCTCCAACACCACAGTTCAAAAGCATCAATTCTTTGGTGCTCAGCTTTCTTTATAGTCCAACTCTCACATCCATACATGACGACAGGAAAAACCATAGCCTTGACTATATGGACCTCTGTTGACAAAGTAATGTGTCTGCTTTTGAATATGCTATCTAGGATGGTCATAACTTTCCTTTCAAGGAGTAAGCATCTTTTAATTTCATGGCTGCAATCACCATCTGCAGTGATTTGGGGGCCCCTCAAAATAAATTTTGGCATTATTTCCACTCTTTCACCATCTATTTGCCATGAAGTGATGGGACCAGCTACCATGATCTTAGTTTTCTGAATGTTAAGCTTTAAGCCAACTTTTTCACTTTCCTCTTTCACTTTCATCAAGAGACTCTTTAGTTCTTCTTCACTTTCTGCCATAAAGATGGTGTCACCTGCATATCTGAGGGCAACATTATGGATCTGAAAGATCAGAGAAATGCTGTAGAATGAAAGAGATGCGGAAGGTGATAGAGACCAAGAGAGAGACAGAGGGAAAAGCCAGGTTGCCCAAATCTCGCTCATTTCTAAGGATTGACACTGGGTGATTGGTGCAGGAGACTGAAACAATCATGTTTTTCAGACCCCCTGGGAAGGGAGGACACTCCCTCCACTACTTCCTTGGTCCCTGTGCTTCCTGGCTGGCCCTTATCGCCTGCAGATGCTGAGCTCCCACTGGGGGCAGCTGTCAGTGGCGCAGGTCCTCTGCTGTGAGTGAATTTACCTCTACCGATGTCCACACAGAACTCTGGAATGATTGGACTGCCTTACAGTCACTCTTTCAAAAGGGCATATTTGATTCTGTGCTATGTTGGTAACGTGGGAAAAACATCTATTTCTAGGCTCATTTCTCAACAAATGCATGTGCATTCAAGTGGATTTTGTTTCTATAGACGGAAGCCGATTTGTGAGTTCTGTGTATTTCAAATCTCAGAAGGAAGCAGTGAATGTCAAGCACAAAAGAGGAAGATATTAACCATGTCAGGGTAAGGAGGCCATTCTCAATGTATTGAATAGTCTATATATGTTGTTTTGATTTTAGTATAAACTTCAATTCCGTCATTATGAGATCAATCACTGAGGTGTGTTTCAGAGCAATAGAATGATCCCTCAGCATCTGCTTCCTGGTTGGAATTGTTTTGCATGCAAAAACATGCGGTGTATTAACATGCTTTCCTAACGGCCACTCATCAAGCATAATAATGAAGCACGGGAAAATTCTGGCCACCGAGTTCCCAAAGCTCTCGTGAGAATCCCGAGATGGGTCCACCTCTCATGATCTCCTTGGCTTGCAGCTTCGGTGGCTGAAATCGTATCCGAGGTCTGGCATTTCTTACTCAGCAGTCAGATTACCCACACCGATGTTAAGCCCCAAGAACGTCAAAAGCCTGAGGATATGGGTCGGATTCTGCTCTAGGTATTTGTAGTTTCCATTGAGAAGATCCTCTTCGTGAACTCCTTCTAAGAAATGACATCACACAGCTTCTTGCAGCCAGTTTCTTGTAACTCTATCCCCAGCAACAAAGGCAAGATGAAAGAGTGCTCTCTTAATACACTAGGCACTGGCTACAACCTCACATCATGCTCACGACATCAAAGGGCTTTCTTTTTATTACCACCCTGCCGCAGTTTTATAGATGAGGGTGAAGATGAGGGTGAAGAAGAGGGTTAGAGCCAGCCTCAGGCCACACAGCATCGTGGGAAGAGAGAAGACCTGGAATTTGAACCCAGCCTGGCTGACTTCACAGCCCGGATGCCTAACCTTACTTTACTCTGCATCTCCAGGGTAACTTCCAGTAACTGCCCCCAAGGGAGAGTGGCTGTGTAAGGAGAGATCCTGACGTAGGTCACTAGCCAGAAAGGGGCCAGGGAAGCAAAAGCCGTCATTTACTCCACTGTGCGGCATCTAGACAAGCCCCACCTATCACTTGCTCTTTCCCCGGAGGCCATGTAAACACAGAGGGACTCGGGCGAGCCTGGTGGTCTTCCAGTGACCCTTGCAGACCCAGACCAGAGCTTGGGAGACTTGAATTCCTCTTCCCTGACCACCTAGCTCCCCAGGGCATGCAGACATGCATGAGGCCAGAAAGAAGAGCGGAGGAGTTCATTTCAGGAATGCTGTGCGGCATCTAGACAAGCCCCACCTATCACTTGCTCTTTCCCCGGAGGCCATGTAAACACAGAGGGACTCGGGCGAGCCTGGTGGTCTTCCAGTGACCCTTGCAGACCCAGACCAGAGCTTGGGAGACTTGAATTCCTCTTCCCTGACCACCTAGCTCCCCAGGGCATGCAGACATGCATGAGGCCAGAAAGAAGAGTGGAGGAGTTCATTTCAGGAATGCTTGTTGAATCTGTGTCCATTTGGCATCACTGAGAAGTTGAAGACAATGAATAGATACTGTGGTCCTGAGAGAAATGTGCCAAACCTATGACCATGCCCGGTGATGGGCAGTGTGGTCCCACCAATGACCAGGTGTCCAGAGAAGGCAGGAGAGAGGCTGTGAGTGGACCCCTAGCTAAGCCCGAGTCCCCATCCCCATCCATTCCTCACTAGCTCCACATGCTCTGCACCTCAGTTTCCTCATCTGTGAATTGGGCAGGATTGTGGAACCTCCCTTTTTGGAGCTGAAAGAAATAACTTCTGACCGAGGCATCACAGACAGACTCCCTAAGTCAGGAAGTCACCTGTTTCCGCACAAGTCCCAGGTGGCGCTAGTGCTAAAGAACTGCTGTCAGTGCAGGAGATTTAGGAGACCTGGGCTTGATCCCTGGGTCAGGAGGATCCTCTGGAGGAGGAAATGGCAACCCACTCCAGTATTCTTGCCTGGAGAATTCCACGGACAGAGGAGCCTGGCAGGCTACAGTCCACAGAGTCACAAAGAGTCGGGCACAACCACACACACACAAAAACACAACACAAGAAGGAAAATGTCTGGAACACATCCCCTGGAACACACCCCCTGGAACACACCCCCTGTCCTGTTGATGGGCTGCCCATGAATGCTTTACTAGGTAGGCTTTGCTTGCTCAGCAGTGGCTAAAATGCTTTGGGAGCCATAAAGCAATGCTGTTTGTTTTTTAGCAATTGGTCCCCACCCCCTTTCGTTCATCAAAGGCTGTCTAGGGTGCCCTTGAACCAGTTACAACTTCAGGCTCTGCAAAACCAGAATGAGAAAGCCAGGGGCCCCATCTAATGGGATAAATTGAGACTCTAAGCCCAACTCTTAGGAAAAAATAAACAATCTGAGTTTATTATTTCAATTTTTGCTACTGTTGTGTATAGGTACGTTTCAAGCAACATTTCAGAGGGTGTTTTGTTTTGACCATGAGGTGGAGGGGGGAGAAGGGACCAGCTCTGGTTACCTCAGGGGGCACTGACTCCCTCTCCCACCTGCCCCTCCTCCCTACTGCCCCGACCCCCACTCCCACCCCTGGAGACACTGGGACCAGCATTTCTGCACCACTTCTGTGTAAGAACGTGGGCTGGTGTGCTTGTTTTTCTATCTTGACTTTGGGTGTGGGGTTGGGGACTTAGACTGTGGTTCTGACACATTCAGTTCAGTTGCTCAGTCATGTCCAACTCTTTGAGACCCCATGGACTGAAGCACACCAGGCTTCCCTGTCCATCACCAACTCCCAAAGCTTATTCAAACTCATGATCATTGAGTCGGTGATGCCATCCAACCATCACAACCTCTGTGGTCCCCTTTTCTTCCCACCTTCAACCTTTCCCAGCATCAGACTCTTTTCAAATGAGTCATTTCTTCACATCCGGTGGCCAAAGTATTGGAGTTTCAGCTTCAGCATCCATCCTTCCAATGAATATTCAGGACTGATCTCCTTTAGAATGGATTGGTTGGATCCCTTTGCTGTCCAAGGGACTCTCAAGAGTCTTCTCCAACACCACAGTTCAAAAGCATCAATTTTCACATATTGGGCTGGTGTTAATCAGAATCTCTTAGGGAGATTTTTGAGAATGTGTATCCTTCTGTCTCACTGCAGAGATTCTTACTGAGCCTGAGTCTGTATTTAACCAGCACACCAGTAATTCTGAGCCCACTTGGAAAACACGGCCCTTGAGGATTGAAACCACAGGGCATCCGTGGCCTGGCTGTAGGCATATGGCCTTGGGATTCGCGTCACTTGCATTCCTGAGCCTGTGCTGGGCGCCTGCTCTGGCTAAGTGGGGCTTCCAACACATGGTCTCATTTAACCCGCAGGTTAAATTGTCTCATTTAAGCATTTAACCTTAAATGGTTAAAATCCTCGATTAACCCATCAGGGAAAACCCTGATTGATGGGTTATCCATGTTAACCATGACGACATGGGTTCTGTCATCATGACAGGAACTGTTCTGGTGACCCTATCCTGGCTCAGAGAAGGAGGCTGAGGTCCTGCCAAGTTCTCAGCACACGCCCCTGCAATCCCACCCTTGGTGCATGGGGGTTTTGGACCCATAAGGTCTGTGTCCAGAGCTGAGATTACCTGCCACCACCTTGCCTCCCTCAGGCTCACTTGCCCTTTAGGAGTCCCTATGGTTTTCAAATTTGTCTCTTCCCCTCACTTGTGCCCTGCCTTTTGGTGGACGTGTGTCCAGAACCACTCTGCCAGTGAGCCATCTCTGGAGCCCTTTGTGCCCAGTCACACCTCAGGGGCTTTGTGAGAAGCTCCATGAGCACCCACATCTCATTCTGGATGTTCATCACCTTGTCTCCAGGTTTGCCATGGCCCCTGTGTGATGCCCCGGGGGTGGGTGCTTTGCGGGGAAAGTGGTGCTGAACATGACACTCTGGGGCTGGCTTCTGGGGTCTGTGCCTTTGGCAGCAGCCTGGCATCTGGACCACACACAGGAGTCCTTGCAGAGGAAGCCACGCCCCGCCTGCTCGTGGCCCGATGACACAAAGCAGGATTTCCAACATTTTTTCCACAGGGAAAGCATCTACTAATTATGCTCAAGTTTTGGACTTTGAAGGACGCAAGATGGGTTGGTCCAGACCCTTTGATGGTGAGGCCAAGCCGTGATTAGAGAGCTGGCCTTCTGGCCACGTGGCCTGGGGGAGGGTGGATTGTTTGGGCTTTGCCAGATGCTGACCCAGGGAATCTGCTGAGCAGCTTCTCTGTGGCCAGAGCCACCCCATATCCTTACAAGGGTTGCATACAGAACCCCAGAGCCAAAGAACAGGGGGAAGGTGAAACCCTGGGTATATCACCCTTTAGGGACAAGATAAGGCAGCTTTGCCATGGGTTCCCAAAGAACAGCCCAGGAGGTAGCAGGAAAGTCTGGAAATGAGTGATGAAGCAGTGAGCCTCATATTTCTTGGGAATGTTGGGTTTTAAGTATAATGTCTCTCTTTCTTGGTGGTGTTGTATTAGTCACTCAGTCGTGTCTGACTCCTTTGCAACCCCACGGACTATAGCCTGCCAGGTTCCTCTGTCTAGGGGATTCTCCAGGCAAGAAGACTGGAATGGGTTGCCATTCCTTTCTCTAGGGGATCTTCCTGACTCAGGGGTTGAACCCGGGTCTCCTGGACTTCGAGCAGATTCTTTACCATCTGAGCCACCAGAGAAAACTCTCTTTCTTTAAGCCATTAGAGTTCTGGGATATTGTGATTCTTTGGACTATGTACTCCATTTGCCAGACCTACCTGTAATTTAAGAAATAGCACCCAAACCTTACGTTAACTGGGAGATACTGACACCCTGTAAGACGTAGATTCCTGGGGGAAGCTTGGAAAAGCCCTTTGGCATTGTTAGCATGTTAACAGCAGACGTTTGCTTAGAGAAGGCCTGCAGTGATTCCACCTGCTCAGACCTTCTCTCACTGAACTAATGAACCCCTCCGGCATGTCTTGGAGCCTACCTGGAGCATGGTGCTGTGTCTCACGGAGGACTGAGAATAGGGAAGCTGGAGTCCCGCCCAGGAGCCTTCAATCTGGTGGAGCTATGTTAAAAGTAAAGGGAGCAGGAACACACAGGCATGGCTGAGCTCTGGCCAACTTCCTCCTGTGCCTTCATCCACTGACTAAATGCATCTTATCAGAGACAATCAGGGCTTGTGTCCTACTGCTTGTGGCTCCCAACTTAGAGACTGATTCAGCCAAGGGTTTTCTCTTCAAAGTGTCCAGCTAGTGGAGATTATTTTGGGGCCACTAGAAAGGTTTTTGGGCTTCCCTGGTGGCTCAGCAGTAAAGAATCCGCCTGCAATGCAGGAGCCACAAAAGATATGGATTTGATCTTTGGGTTGGGACGATCCCCTGGAGGAGGGCATGGCAACCCACCCCAGTATTCTTGCCTGGGGAATTCCATGGATGGAGCCTGGTGGGCTACAGTTCATAGGGTCACAAAGAGTTGGACACAGTCGAAGTGACTTAGCATGCACACAGACACACAGGAAGTCTCAACTTAAAAATATCTTGCCTTTACAGTGACATGTGGTTTAAATCTTACTACTGAAGAGTTATTATTTTGGGCAAACACTGCTCTCTCAAACAACATTCTTCAAATGTGAGTACTAATGGTCAGAGTTATCCATATTCATTTACGTATTTACGTATGTGCATATTTTCCTTATTTATTATACTCCTTGGAGAAGGAAATGGCAACCACACCAGTATTCTTACCTGGAGAATTCCATGGACAGAGAAGCCTGGTGGGCTACAGTCCATGGGGTTGCAAAGAGTCAGACATGACTGAGTGACTAAACCGTCACCATTATACTCCTAAGAGCTAAGTTACTTCATACTCCTAGATTTTGCTAACAGACCAGCCTGATAAAGGTTTAAACAGTAAGCCTGTCTCATACAGCAAAAAATAAATTTGTGTTGGCCAATCACTGCAGATGGTGATTGCAGCCATGAAATTAAAAGACGTTTACTCCTTGGAAGAAAAGTTATGACCAACCTTCATAGCATGTTCAAAAGCAGAGACATTACTTTGCCAGCTAATGTCCATCTAGTCAAGGCTATGGTTTTTCCAGTAGTCATGTATGGATGTGAGAGTTGGACTGTGAAGAAAGCTGAGCACCGAAGAATTGAAGCTTTTGAAGTGTGGTGTTGGAGAAGACTCTTGAGAGTCCCTTGGACTGCAAGGAGATCCAACCAGTCCATTCTGAAGGAGATCAACCCTGGGATTTCTTTGGAAGGAATGATGCTAAAGCTGAAACTCCAGTACTTTGGCCACCTGATGCGAAGAGTTGACTCATTGGAAAAGACTCTGATGCTGGAAGGGGTTGGGGGCAAGAGGAGAAGGGGACGACCAAGGATAAGATGGCTAGATGGCATCACGGACTTGATGGATGTGAATCTGAGTGAACTCCGGGAGTTGGTGATGGACAGGGAGGCCTGGCATGCTTCGATTCCTGGGGTCGCAAAGAGTCAGATATGACTGAGTGACTGAACTGAACTGAATGAATAGCAATGAAGAAAATTAAATCATTTCATTTACCGCGATCTCAGCTTGGTCCATTGGCTGACTCTGGCAGACAGAGAGGATTTTGCTCTCCTATTGCTTATAAACAAAAGGCCACAAACCTAACAAGTGGAGGAATGGGTTCAGCTCAGCCATGAGCTGGTGCACTGGGGCCGAGTGGTGCCGATGCTCCTTGTTGACCTTCTAAGCATGAAAACAATGTGCAGTAACAGTGATATGCGGGTTCATGTGATTAAAGGCAAATATTTTAGAGATAAGAAATATTTTGGTAAATCAGTGCTATGTGAGCATTAAATAGTATTCCCAGTTGCTTCTGAACAACTCTGCAGTATTTTGTGTGTTTGTTTGTTTGTTTGTTTAATAAGGAGATACATGTTCTACCAGTATTCTTGCCTGGAGAATTCCATGGACAGAGCAGCCTAGTGGGCTACATACAGTCCATGGGATTGCAAAGAGCCAGACACTACTGTGTGACTAACTTTCACTTTTTTTTCCTATGTTACGAACAGCCATAGATAGCTAAGTTTATACACAGTGAATATGTAATAGAGTTAGACCTTGCACTTGGGCAGTCTGGCTCCAGAACTGTGTTTATGTCACTGTTCTGAAGAGGTCAGTGACTGTCTTACTACAAGGGACAGACCTGTTAAGATCAAGGCTGGAGGCAGGTATAGGACAACACCTAGGGGGTGTCACCAGCCTTGGCTGTTTGCGATGCCCTAATAATGGAAAGAGTCTCATGTCTGCACAGTTGTGGCCCCCAAGATATTCTGGAAATGGCAGGCTCAGCCTTGCTGGACACCTGCTTTCATCACAGTTGGCACAGGGGACAGAGCAGAGCCCCACCACCTCTAGGCTCTTAGGCCCAGAGAGGTCTGGTAGCTATGACTCACCCTGCTGTGCTTGGGGCGAGGCTGGACCACCCATGGCCTTCTCTTGCCCTGGTGTCTTGTACTGGCCTCTCAGCCAGGATGGTGTCTCAGCCTCTTTGAAACTCTAGTGGGAACCAGACACTCTGTTCGCAGAGAGAGATTGCACAGGCCTGGCGCTGAACAGTTCTGCTCTGGGGACCCTGGCTACTGGCCAGCTCAGAATCCCAAACACCTCCACATGCCTCGCATCGAATCCAGCCGCTTCCTGAACCTCCTGCTGCCTCATTAGAGCTCCTTTGCTGGTGTGAGAGATGGCAGGGTGACCTCTTTCTCCCCAGTGGGTCATAAAACCTGCTTCCTTTCCCCTGGGGCCAAGAGAACTGCCTCCTCATCCCATGAACTTGGCTTGCCTTCCTCCATGTGTGTGGAAACACGTGCAAAACTTATTGTCAGTGGAGGAAATGCCCCACCCTGACTCAAGAGATCAGCCCTCCAACGGCTCTAACTGGTCTATTTAGGGACTTGGCCAGTCTAGGGGAAGTCCACAACGGCTGAAAATAAGCCAGAGGATGATGCTAATTTCAGTGAAGGCTGAATGGTCCCAACCCTTGGGCCTGTAGGCTGGCCCTTTTTGGCATTACATACAGTGGGTCTAGTTCTTCACTTTTCAAGAGTCTGGGGCATGTGTATGGGGGAGGGAGGGGTACACTCAGTGGTTGCAGCTTGTGTGCGTGCATGCTAAGTCGCTTGAGTCGTGTCAAATTCTTTGCAACCCTATGGACCACAGACCACCAGACTCTTGTGTCCATGGGATTCTCTAGGCATGAATATGGGAGTGGGTTGCCACGCCCTCTTCCAGGGGATCTTTCTGACAGGGATCGAAGCCCTGGTTCCAGTCTAGTAGTAGCCAAATATCTTTTACCTGACAGATGATTCTCTAACTGGATAGGTTAAACCTGTCTAGACTATTGGAAAGGGCAGCAGAAAGTGAAAGAAGAGAGACTGGAGAGTTTTTCCACCAGCCCCCAAGATCAACAGGATGTATAAAAGGTTTTCGACTACAAGGTTAGGACCCTGACCTCCCTTCTTCTTGCCCACATCTTCCATGCCACCGCTGAGCTGTATGAGAGGCTAGGGTATCACTAATTAACTTCTGCTCCTAATATACACTGGACATAATATTCCATGAAAGAACTGTGCCCCACTCGAGAGTGGGTCAACACGTGACCCCAAATCTCGCCTCTCCCACCTGTTGTATGCTATGCTGCCATCATCTACGCTGGTTCCTTGCTCCTATCCAGAGAGCACCACGTTTGAACTGAATTTATTTATATACAGATGCTGAACCATCCCTGTTCTGAGCAGCTGGAGGTCTGGATTCCCACATGGAGCCACCACAGAGATGTGACCTTCAAATTCAGTGTTTTGTGAACTGCCTACTGCTGAGATGGAACTGAGGCGTCAGCTCCCATAAACAATGCCAGAAACACATTCTCTTGTGGTCTTCCATCTCACTTTTACCAGGTGTCTCCAGAATTAAATAGAAGCGAAAAGGAACTTCAGCTATATTAGTATCATGGTTAGCCATGCCAGAAATTATGACAAGAGGGTAAGATAACTTTGAGATTTTAAATGTGTACACGTTATTATCTTATTAGGTAAGATGGCAGAAGTGAAGAAAAATTTTGGCATCTTTTCAAAATGCATGCTTAAGTAAATATTTGGGTGAAAAATAGTATAACATCTGACTTTGAAATACTTCAGCAAAAAGAAGAGCTTTTTTAATGGCAAAATGTCAACAATTATTAAATCAAGATTTGTAGGAGATAGACTAGCTGCTCTAGTTTTCTTCATAATCTGAAATAAAACTGACGAAGAAAATTTTACAATCAGTTCTTAATTTTTAAAGGAAGAGTGTTTCTGAGGGGCAAGGTGGATAACGGTAGTTGTTTTATTATTTCTTGTAAGTACAAAATTATACTGTTTATTGTACAATATTTTACTGAAAATCCTCAGAGAAGAGGATAAAAATCACCGTGATATCAACACAGAGACAACTCAGAGACCACTCTTAATGTTCACTTGTATTTCCTTTCTTCTATGCATATCACAGTCCATTAAGAATCACCTCTATGAGCAGCAACCTGAATGAGCTTGCCAGTATTTAACTATGCATATCATTCAAATTAATGCATTCAAGAGCACCTTATACCACTACAGACACATTGTTTTAAAAAACTTAGCACAGTTTTTAAGGCCGAATAGCATTTATCAGTTGAATATACTTCAGTTGTTTCACCAACACTTTATTAATTTTGGAAATCACTGGACACTTAACTTCACTCTTAGTTTTCCGCTACTATAAATAACAATGTGATTTGCATTTTGGTGCAGGAATCTGCTTCTGAATTTCAGAGCATTTCTTTAAAGTGAATATGTTTAATAAGACTCTTGACCTGTGTTGCTGAATTAGTTTTGAAAGGTTCTGCTCTCCCCGCCGGGGTAATGAGATCAACCTTCACCGCACTCATCCCAGCTTCAGAGACCCTTTCACGAACACAATCGTTAACGCAGCTCAGGAAGCATGCGTGCCAAGCTGCATTATGTTACTCTTCTTTATCTGGGGAACATTTTCAATATTTTATTATCTCTTGAATGTCTCCTTTTTGTGTTATTTTCCCATGTATCTCTGAGAACTATAGATTTTTTGTTATCTTCCAATGTTAACATCTTTTTATTGTTTTTTCCCCTGGTTTTAACAGCAGTACTTGCTTATTGTAGAAAATTAAAGAGAATATAAATCACTCTATAACCTCATCCCTCAGGGACAACTGCTCTAGTTATTCTGGGAAGTTTTCTTGAGATTTTGCTTTGGTGAAATAAAGATGCACAAGCACAGGTGTGCACACACACGGGCTCACAAGTGCATGTCTATCTGCATGCACACCCACACATATGCCTACAAACATACCATGCACACACAGGCACAAGCGTGTACGTGTACACCAGAAAATGCAATATACATACGCTTCCCCTTTCCTACTTTCCATTCTGAGCATTTTTAATGTCATTAAAATTCTTGATAAATATGTCTTTATATTCCAACATACCATTTTATACATGTAGAAAAATCTATCAGCATTTCCTTAGCACTGGACATTTAGATAATTTCTGCACCTTTATGGGCTTCCTAGGTGGTTCGGAGAGTAAAGAATCTGCCTGCAATGCAGGAGACCGGGTTCTATGCCTGAGTTGGAAAGATTCCCTGGAGAAGGGCATGGCAACCCACTGCAGTATTCTTGCCCAGAGAATCCCATGGACAGAGGAGCCTGGTGGGTACAGTCCGTCCGTAGGGTCGCAGAGAGTCAGACACAACTGAGTGACTAACGCTTTCACTTTTCCACACCTTTACTATTCTCAGTAATGCTGTGATTAACATCCTTTTCTATAAGGACTTGATAGAGATGAAGAGTTTTAATACTTCATCCCCATTTTTCTATAGTAAGCGTTTTTCTCAGAATTTTTGTTTAGTTTTTAGCCTTTTATTCTGTTTTAAAAATTCAAACCAATCATAGGACTTTTGTGATGACCCTTCCCATCCAGACATTTTGACACTTTCTCTGACATTAGTTTAACTCAGCTTTTTTCTCATCTAAGCCTTTACTAGATCAGGAGCGTGAGGACTGCAGAGTATAATGGTGGTGTGCCCTGGCATACAAGCCACTGGTGAGTTCAGGTTTTGAACCTGGAATGGTAAGTGAAAACAATCCTCCGCCCTCCAGACTCTACCAACTGGGTAATCATTGCTGTTAGTTTTCAGGCTGTTACCAGTTTATTTTTAGTCTGGGTTTGTTTCAGTTTCATCATTAGTTAATGGGTAGCTAGGGTGGGATCGGGCTTCCCAGGTGGCTCAGTGGTAAAGAATCCACCTGCAATGCAGGAGACGTGGAGGCACTGGGTCAAGAAGATTCCCTGGAGGAGGAAAGGGCAACTGTCTCCAGTATTCTTGCCTGGAAAATTCCATGGACAGAGGAGCCTGGCGGGCTACAGTCCCTGGGGTGGAAAAGCGCTGGACACGGCTGAGCATGCACACACACAGCTGGGGCTGCATTAGAGGCAGTCTCCGTCTTGACGCTGTGCCAGATGGGCTGGCTGAGCTGGAGGGCTCTGTCCTTGGGCAGGTTTCCATCTGTCTTCTGGGGAAGCATCTTGTACCTGTCATGAGGGGAAGACTGGTTTGGGAAGAGGGGAGCCACAGAATCGCCTGAAATAACTGGGATCTGACACTACTGAGACTGACCTGCCAGGGCCAGCAAAGTCCTTCAGCAGCCTCTGGGAGAGCAATGGGATGTGTCCGCACTCAGACGATATCTCGCTCGTGAGACCGTCCACCAGAGCATCTGTGCAGGAGCAGTTTCACGGTGGATGACAAAGGAACCAAGAATACACAGTGCGGGTAGGACAGTGACCTCAAAAAGTGGCGTTGGGGAAACTGGACCGCCACGCGCAAAAGAGTGAAACTGGACCACTCTCTTGCCTGCTCAGTCTCTTTTGAGAAACACAGTATAAGTACTGATAGTATGGTACCCACCTGTCTGCCTGCAGCCTATGGTAAGCCCTGGGGAAGTTAATGTATTCTACATTACAGGAGGTAAGGAGCTGGAGAATCTTATAGTGGACTGTATTTTCTACAGTGAGGCCTTCTCTGATGGCTCAGTGGGTTGATCCTTTGGTCAGGAAGATCCCTTGGAGGAGGAAATGGCAACCGATTCCAGTGTTCTTGCCTGGAGAATCCCATGAACAGATGGACCTGGTGGGCTGCAGTCCAGAGCGTTGCAAAGAGCCGGACACGACTGAAGTGATGCAGCTCACTTGCTGACTTCTACAGCAGACGCTCCTTTGCAGGATTAACCAATATTTGCAGATCCTCTGACAAGCAGGTTCAAAGTGGCCTGTGGCCTGAAGCCAATGGGCTCTCCTCTGATAAGCTCAGGTACATCCATTGCTGCAATTATGTAATTTAATAAATGCTACATGAAATCTATGAAATATGCATCTATGAAATATGCATGCCTACGAAAAGAGCTATGGTTTCGATGAAAACTAAGACAAATATTCTGGAAAGACTGGATAAGATTGAGTCTCTTAATATGTTTTTGGAAAAGTGTGGCCAAGAGAAGGATGAACAATTGGGGGGTGGAATGGCAATCGTACAAATCTAGGATCTGACCCTCACAGTTCTTTCTAAGTATTCTAAAGTTTTTGCTCCATGAGAAATCATATCTGGAAATTTTACACGGGGCAATAAAGGTGTGGTTTTGCAAGAAAAATGATGGAGAACCTCAATCAGTAGGCCTCACTTAAAGGACAGAACTTGGCTCTCAAACCAAGAGTGGCCAAGAAATTATATTTCTATATCTTCTAAGTTAAAGTAAAATATTCTGTATCTGTGATTCCTTAACAAACTTTGTTTCACCATCAGCTATTCCCCTGAGTACATCAGATAAGAAGACTTATTTCTCCACATTGGAGCTAAAGGAAGGAACAGCTCTGTCACTGACTGCATCCTTTGACAAGACCTGTTGTTTTACAAATCCTAGGATATCACCACAGATAGGCTCTGCCCTGATCCAGGAGAGGTGCTGCCTTCAGAAAAAAAAAAAAAGGCAGGTGCTCCAGAACACGCCGCTGGTTGGAGGCTGTTTGACGTTTAGTCTTCGAAATTCCTCCCGAGAAATTGAGAAGGAATTTCACCTTCACAAGTCCTAAGGAGCTTTGACTTAAGAATGCTGACCTCCAGGGGGGAATCAGAATGGAATGTTGTCAAATTCTAGTGCCCTGAGTTCGGGGGGAGGTGGATGTACCCCCTGGAAAAGGTACTGCAAAAAAGTGCATGCTTATCCTGCCTTATCACAACTCATCCCAGGATTTTCTCTTCTGCTCCAGAAAAGCCAAGTAAGCTGGTCACATTTGCTCACCCTTGCTCATGGCCTGGGAGGGCCGCTGTTCCAGGTAGCGTCCCACCAGGCGACTCTCCAAAGAGGGTCAGTCTGAGCCCTGTTACTCATTGTTGAGAAAGCCTGTGAAATGTCTGTGCTGCCGGGCATTGCTAGGATTAAAAGCCCAGCAGAGTTCAGGGTTTCTGCATGAGTGGATTTGACAGTGTCAACATCGGCAAAACACACACATTCGAACATAAAGCACTCCCGTCCTAAAACCTCAGATGACACGCATTTTCTGACACACCACTGACTTTTCCTCTGTTGATATGGTCACAACCTGAAAGTAGAGAGTGATTTTATTTGGTGGGAAAGTTTAGGACTCTTAGCCCGGGGAGCCACATCTCAGTAGCTCTGAGAAAACTGCTCCGAAGAGGAAGGGAAGTCAGGCTATAGACAAGTTTGCAACAAAGGGAGCAGACAGTCTGAACATCAAAGATCAGGTATCAAGGTAAGGAATTTCCCAATCTGTATTTGGGAAGGTGCAGGCCTCTGAGCTCACTGAATCCATTCCTTTCACAAGCTCCTCAGCTATCTGGAGCCAATCCTGTTTTCTTGTTCCCCTGGCTCCTTACATTCCCCCAGCTTCTCAGCAATCACTGCAGGAGTTGGTAGCATCCACTGGATCGCAGTTTGGGGAGCCCTTATTCCCATTTGGAGGCCAAAAATCACTGAGGCTGTGGCATTTCTTGTTTATTGATGTGGCAGGAGCTATTTTCATTGCACATCTCCTCCTTGCCCGTGCGTCTGCTGTCATTTCTTTTGAGTGGACCCTCACCACACACAAGCACTCTAGCACTAAGACCATCCGTCTTCTCCAGAGTTCAAGTGTCGTTCAAGAATTCACTGATAGCAGGGGAGGGACCTCTTGATGACCCTAATGGGTTCCTCAGTTGCCAACCGAGATCTGAAAAACCTCAAACAATTACAGAGAAATCTGGATTCTTCAAACAACTGTGAGTGGCAAAAATTTGCCCACGAAATTTTTAAGATGTATATAAACCGAAAATGTGCATTTCATCCAATACATTTCCTGATAAAAATAACATGCAACATAAAACTCATCGATAATATATATGCACAAATTCGATATTTATATTGTTCATGTGTTACTGACGTGGAGACGCTAACAAGCCCTGGATTGTCTAAAATGCCTGCTACTGTGAATTTCTTTGGGGAGAATAATTGGGAAACTTTTCAAGTATCGATTTTTGTAATATAAATGCCTTGGGGCTGATGAATATTTCAACTTTCATCAATCACTGGGATAGCAGAATACATTTGTCAATCAGATCTGTGGGAAATTTGCAATGGAGAAAAGTAAATGGGAGTGTTTGCCTGCAGGAAGACTTCATGGAGCAACATCCTTCAGTCTCCTTTCTTTCTTTCTGTCCTATTTCTTTTTGAAGTTTTGAAATTTATTTTTATTTTATATAGGAGTATAGTTGATTTACAGCATTGTGTTAGTTTCAGGTGTCCAGCAAAGTGGTTCTGCTATACACACACACATATCCGTTCTTTTCCTATATAGGCCATTACGGAATATTAAACAGAGTTCCCTGTGCTATATAGTAGGTTCTTGTTGATTGTCTATTTTATATATAGTTGTGTGTAGGTATTAATCGTAAACTCCTTTAAAGCTTTATTAGTCCTTGCTTTGTTTTTTAATTAACATTGCTCCAAAAGACAGAGGGCTTGAGTCCACCTGCTGTCCCTAGTGGAGGATAAACACTATCCCTTTGGAGCAAAAGCTGCACAAGGTCCTCAGAAAATCTGGGGAAAATAAAGCATAAAGCTAGATACAAACACAGAAGACTGCAGATAAGAAGAGTGATGCTGAGACAGGGCTCCAGTGCCTCATGTGAACAACTTCAGAAGGAAAGTGAGAACCAGTCCTTCACTGCTCCCAGCTAACACCCCTGCCCCTTCTTCCCTCTGTTGGAGTCTTCAAAGATGGAGCTTTATTCTGCAAGGCTGGCTGTCTTCCCAGGGGTCTCATCTACCCCTCAGAGAAGCCAGGCAGGGACTCGGGAGACCTGCACAACTGGGGGGCATGTTGTATTGTGTAGGGAGCGACTCTCCCCTCCTCGTCTCCCTCCTCCTCCTTTACTCCCCTCCCTCTCCCCTCCAGGGCATTGCATGATAATAAGGATTGGAAATGGACCACAGGTCCCCTAGGATTCTGTGTATTTACAGTTCAGCATATGGGTTCCATGGTCCCTGGGTCAGGAAGATCCCCTGGAGAAGGAAATGGCAACCCTCTCCAGTACTCTTGTCTGGAGAATCCCATGGACAGAGGAGCCTGGGGGGCTACAGTCCATGTGGTCACAAAGAGTCAGACAAGACTGAGCAAATTCACTTTCTTTCCTTTCTTTCACCTTGCCCAGTCTCCCTCTTTTTACACCTCGCACCCCTCACTTCACATGGAAAGGAAAGAAATGCAGGATGAAGGGATGGACTACCCATTGAGGCTGAATTTCCCTCTTTTCCTGTCCCTGCCGACCACTCTTCCCATTTCTGAGCTGGTAGGCACAAGTCGCTGTAACAGTCCTTGGCTAATTGTGGGAACAATTAGCATTTGTTACTTGTTTAAATGAGCCAACTGGGTAATCGTTTCTGGCCAGAACCTCTGAGAACACAAAGAGTCATCTGCAGTCCTAATTTCTGGGTGGAATCTGCTCGTGGAGCGCTCTTGTCTGTAGCGGGCTTGGAGAGTTGTTCTTAGAATTCAAATGTCCTGATCAGCTACTCACATCACCCAGCCACGGCCAGACCTGAGAGCCACCATCCACTTCTCTTTCCTTGTTTGCTTTTTAAACATTTCTTTCTATTATTTATTCACTTTGGCTGTGCTGGGTCTTTGTTGCTGCACGCGGCTCTTTTCCAGCTGCAGAAAGCAGAGCTACTCTTCTTGTGGTGTGGGGGCTTCTCGCTGTGCTGGCTTTTCTTGTTGCAGAGCATGGGGTCTAGGGTGCGTGGGCTCAGTGATTGTGACCCCTGGGCTCCAGGGTGCTGGCTCGGCATTTGTGGAGCACCCGCATAAGTAGCTGCCGCATGTGGACTCCGCAGTTTCGGCTCTAAGGCTCCAGAGCACAGGCTCAGTAGTCATGGGCACTGGCTTATTTGCTCTGCAGTGGGATCTTCCCAGATCAGGAATCGAACCCATGTCTCCTGCATTACAAGGTGGATTCTTAACCACCGGACCACCAGGGAAGCCCTCTTTTTCCCTTTAGGGGATGACAATGCGCTCCTACAGGTTCTTAGTTCTCGGGGAGGGGGAGAGGGGTCCAAGCTGCCCTGTCCACTGTGCCCACTGCCACACCCTGGTCTCCGGAGAGGAAGGGTTTGCTGTGTACACACACCCAGCCCCCACCGAGTTCTCCCTATCTCTCGGCATCCGGCGATGCAGACGACTCCCAGTGGACAGCACCCATTGATGCTGAGATGGACAGGCGCACTGGTCTTCCTTGTCAGGCCTATTCTCAAGGCAGCTCCTCGCCAGGGGGAGAGGTCAGAGATGTTCTAGGTTTTTGGCACTCAGATTAAAGCAGGTTGAATGGCATTTTCTTCCAGCCTCTCCTGCTGTCCTGACACTCACAGCATAGACTGAAACACTGTCCTCGGGTCTCCCTGCGGGGTCTGAAGAGGCTGTGACCATAGCAGATCATCCTGAGGAAGTCTTTTTTTCTTTCTTCTTTTTATTGGAGTCTGGCTGAAAACATCCTGATTCCTAGAAAGTTTGAAAGCAGAAGGAGAAGGGGATGACAGAGGATGAGATGGTTGGGTGGTATCATTGGCTCTGTGGACATGAGTCTGAGCAAGCCCCGGGAGATGGTGATGGACGGGGAAGCCTGGTGTGCTGCCGTCCATGGGGTCGCAAGAGTCAGACACAAATGAGCCACTGAACGACAAGGACGGCTGCTTTACAACGTTGGGTCAGTTTCTTCTGTACAGCAAAGTGAATCAGCTGTACGTTTACGTATATCCCCTCTTTTTTGGATTTGTGAGGAAGTCTTTCTTTTAAGCCTGCTGCTCTTTCTGGGTAAAATTTGGTTAAAGTTATCACCTAGTGTTGCTTTACTTTGAAGGGTTTGAAAAGTTCTGAACTCGCCACTCCCGAGCATGCCACTTTGGATTATGGATTATTTCAGGTTAAAAACAGCGGGGGAACAAGCAGACACACCTTCACCTTCCTATGGGAGGTGGGAGAGAGGGGAGAGTGGGGAGAGGAAATGACATTTAGATGGAAATTTCCACTAGCAAGCATGCCCACAAAAGATCTACTTCCAGAAGAACGTGTCCATGCAAGCCTGTTATCAGCACCTTATTCCGTATTTACATCCACGTCCTCTCCTCACCTGCCCCCTAACTGGGGTTCCTTCCCCCCGACCCCAAGTCCCAACACCACCTTCTCTTTCCTCAACTTGGTTGCTTATATATAAGCTTCAGTCATCTGAGAATCACACCGAATCTCATATTTTTGTGAACTCCTGTGTTTAGACACATACGTAAAGTCGTTTATTTTCTCCTGTTCATCTGTCTTAATCAATTTAATTCTTTGATTAACCACAGAACCTCAGAGGATAGAAGTGAAGTGAAGTGAACTGAAGTCATTTGGTCATGTCCAGCTCTTTGTAATCCCATGGGCTGTAGCCTACCAGGGTCCTCTGTCCATAGGGTTTCCCAGGCAAAAATACTACAGTGATGGCCATTCCCTTTTCCAAGAGATCTTCCCAACCCAGGGATCGAACCCAGGTGTCCTGCATTGCAGGTAGATGCTTTACCCCCTGAGCCACCAGGGAAGCCCAGGAGATAGAAGGGAACTTTCTCCTTGTTATAGTTCTGAGGAAGTAAAAAATGCTAGATCTTTATTAAGTAACTGAATTATTCAATTATGCCAGAAATGTAGAAAAGACTTGTTATGAATAATTCCAAACAACTCAATTATTGCTTTTTTTTAATGTTGTCTGTAAGATGATTGAATTGTGTGTGTGTCTGTGTGTGTGTGTGTGTGTGTATGTAAAGGCAGTTTTGCTGTGCAGGGGGAAAAAAATGGCCCCAGTTGCCTGTGTTTCTAAACCTGCCCTTATGACGTCATCTTGCCCTCCCTTCTCTCTTGTGTGTAACCTGGACATAGTGAAGAAGCCAGAAACGGTGGCTCACAGCAGGACAAGGGTGTCACTCGTTGCTCAATTCTGTGGACGTTTTTTCTACATGTTTATCTCCTAGCAATAATGGACATAAGAGAAAAGGAGAACACACTTTTGGGAATACCTACTTTACACCGAGTGAGTCTTATTTAACTCTCAAAGAGCCTGATAAAAGACATGTTCACACGTTGACTATGGGAGGGCATTCTGGTTTATCCATGAGTTAAATTTTATGCTAACTACAGCAGCCTGTCTGCGGCTTCTCAAACATACACTGCACATCTGCTTTATTAAAGAAAAGGGCACATTGACCAGAAGTAAAGAATGTGTGCTGGGTCGCTCAGTCATGCCCCACCCTTTGAGGACCCAGAGAGTGTAGCTCGCCAGGCTCTTCTGTTCATGGGCTTTTCCAGGCAAGAATAACTGGAGAGGGCTCCCATTTACTCCTCCAGCAGATCTTCTTGGCCCAGAATCTCGTGTCTCACGTGCCTCCTGCTCTGGCAGGCAGGTTCTTCACCATTAGTGCCACCTGGGAGCCACAGAAGTAAAGAATGCTCATGTTAAAAATAAACACCGAATGCCTACCTGGGACCTGAATGCGGGTCCTCCTTTCATAAGACTCCCTTCCTAGGTGCCAAAGCCGTACTGACTCAATAAAATCCTGAAGGAATGCATCCCTGACCTGGTTTTAATGTTCTTTGTTCTGACAAGATAAAAAGCTGTGCTGAAAACCATGCTTCAGTGGAGCAATTCCTGAGTGACCTGCGAGGCTGTCTTCTGGGCTGTGAGCCTCAGCTTAGCTCAAATAAAACTTTTCTGGGCAGTCAAAGCTATGGTCTTTCCAGTAGCCGTGTATGGATGTGAGAGCAGACCATAAAGAAGGTTGAGCACTGAAAAAATATATATTTTCAAACTGTGGTGCTGGAGAAGACTCTTGAGAGTCCCTTGGCCTGCAAGGGGATAAAACCAGCCAATTCTAAAAGAAATGAATCCTGAACATTCATTGGAAGGATTGATGTTAAAGCTGAAGCTCAAATACTTTGACCACCTAATGTGAAGAACCAACTCATTGGAAAAGACCTTGACACTGGGAAAGATTGAGAGCAGGAGGAGAAGGTGGCAGAGAATGAGATGGTTGGATGGTATCACCAACTCAATGGACATGAGTTTGAGCAAACTCTGGGAGCTGGTGATGGTCAGGGAAGCCTAGCACGCTGCAGTTCATGGGGTTGCTAAGAGTCAGACACGAATTAGCAACTGAACAACAAACTCTTACTCTAGATTGTTTATTGATTATTTTCACTGACCAGCCTCCAGATGCAATTGTTACCACTCTCTTTTTAAAGATGTGGAATCTGAGGATTAGAGAGGTTAAGTTATTTATCTCAGATCACACAGCTGGTAGGTTGTAGATACAGGATTTAAACTGAGGCAACTGAATACCAAAATCAAAGCTCCTTCTGCTCTTAACATGTCCCCCGGATGTCAGAAGACCTTCCGGATTTCCACCACTGCTGCAGTTCCCAGGGGGTTCGCTCTTCATCTCTGCTGCCTAAGTGCCTATGAGTCTGCATGAGCTGCCTCTGTTCCATCATCCAGAAACACCGAGAAACAGCCATTCCAGTTAGGTAAGACATCTCTTCACACCAAGCATTTTGTGGATTTAATTTGGTGACTAGCAGCCAGATTTAGGGTCATGAGCTAAATCAGATTTGGGGTCTCAGCTCGTTTCCTCTCTCTCCCTCTTCCCCCGGGTACTCCGCTGCTCAGCCTCCAGGCTTCTTCTTCAGACGCCTTTTCCATGCTGGCCAGCGAAGAAAGATGAGCTGTGGGATACAGGACTGCCATTTCTCTGTGAGTCCCAGACAGCCTCAAAAGAGTGAACAGCATCCTGTCTTTTCAGAAGAAGTATCTAATGGGCTATTTGTTCAGACTGCCAAATCTCTTCTCATCTATACCAATCACTTCAGTGATAAGACACTGACTAAGCTTCATTTGTGGAGACTGTTCTAACTGGAGGTGAAGGATTGCTTCATCTGGTGGAGAAATCAGTGTGTAATATTTGGAATATACTTATACTGAACAAATTGTGTTTATCTGAAATTCACATTTAACTGGGCATCTTCTATTTTATCTGGCAGTTCTAAAAGGAGGCACAAGAGGGGCCATTAAGTTTCCTGGAGCTATTTTCCGTGAAAGGTGGATTTAGAAGCTTAGAATTGGATGGTGTTTCAGTGCACAACTGTTTGGGAGGAAGTGGTTTCTTAAATCTTTTAAATTTATTTTCCATGAATTAATCATTTCATTTGAGAAGTACTGACAATATCGAATGAAAAGTGTTGCACTAATTGGAAACACTGCCATCACAACATCCAAGCATCCTTTTAAGTAAGCCGAGGGAAACTGCAGCTAACGATGCTATTAGCATCCATTACAATGAGAAGAGAGCCCAGTACCCATGAAATGCCCTTCAAAGTCAAAGAGGATGGAAAACGAAATGGAAAAAAACTAAATGGGCAGACTTTCTGTCTGAAGTTTCATCAACTCTTGGCACCTGCCTTCTCTGACCAAAGCAGGGTTTTTTTTTTTGCCTAACCATCACATGAGGGACTTGGACCATGTCAGCTCCTCAAGTGAAAAATGAAAACAAACCATCCCTGGGAATATAGAAGCTGTATAAATGTTTAATGTGGCTGTGTTAACAACATCAAGGAGAGCTAATGTTTTGTGGACAGAAGAGGTAAAGTCCGGTGCGCGACAGGGATCGGCAAGTTGGTGAGTTGCTGGTGCTCTTGGGCTTCTGCTTCCAGTGTCCTGACGTCATTCAGTGGTGCAGAGGGGTCTTCACGTGCATTTCTTTCATGACTTCCAAAGCTGGTGGGTCTTCCTATTCGCTTTATACGAGTCATGCATGTTCTTTATTGAAAATGTTGAATGTTGAAAAGGAAAAAAAAACCTTACAAAAACTAGCTTGGAAAATATTATACGTAGTTCCCAAATCACTGCACATGCTAACTGCAGCCATGAAATTAGAAGACGCTTACTCCTTGGAAGAAAAGTTATGACCAACCTAGACAACATATTCAAAAGCATAGACATTACTTTGCCGACTAAGGTCCGTCTAATCAAGGCTATGGTTTTTCCAGTAGTCATGTATGGATGTGAGAGCTGGACTGGGAAGAAAGCTGAGTGCCAAAGAACTGATGCTTTTGAAGTGTGGTATTGGAGAAGACTCTTGAGAGTCCCTTGGACTGCAAGGAGATCCAACCAGTCCATTCTGAAGGAGATCAGCCCTGGGATTTCTTTGGAAGAACTGATGCTAAAGCTGAAGCTCCAGTACTTTGGCCACTTCATGTGAAGAGTTGACTCACTGGAAAAGACTGATGCTGGGAGGGATTGGAGGCAGGAGGAGAAGGGGATGACAGAGGATGAGATGGCTGGATGGCATCATGGACTTGATGGATGTGAGTCTGAGTGAACTCTGGGAGTTGGGGATATACAGGGAGGCCTGGCGTGCTGCGATTCCTGGGGTTGCAAAGAGTCAGACACGACTGAGTGACTGAACTGAACTGAATCCTACTCTGCCAAACACTTTTAACCTCAGATACATTTCTTTTTGGTTTTTAAAAAATGTTATTTTGTATAGTTTACACTTTTTTTTTTTTTTGCACATCGTTAGGAACTCTAAACATCACCTTAAATAGCAACAGCATACTGGAAATGAAAGTGAATGTGAGCTTAGCAGAGAACTGTGTAATGAAGGATCTTAAATATGTGCCAGAGATGAGCCTCAAATGTGCAAAGTTAAAAAAGTAAGCTGTACAAGTTTGCAGGATCCAAAATACTCATTAAATAAAACATAAAATGCTCTTCGAACCAGGACCATACTGATACCCCAGGGAGAGTCTCCTTCAAGAGCCCTTTGAGGGAGAATCTGCTTATCCTACAATTAAGCTTGTATACACAGGATAGGAGGGCTTCCCAGGTAGCACTGGTGGCAAAAGAATCTGCCTGCCAATGCAGGAGCCTCAAGAAATCGGTCCCTGGTCGCGAAGATCCCTTGGGACAGGGCATGGCAACCCACTTCAGTATTCTTGGCTGGAGAATCCCATGGACAGAGGAGCCTGGTGGCCACAGTCCATAAGGTCACAAAGAGGATACTCCTGAAGTGGCTTAGCACTCAGCATGCTCAGAAGGCTAGGAAGACACTTTCATCCAAGTTTTATTCTTATAACTCCCCCATTGCAGGCTGTATCATAAGCTCTTGAAGTGAACCTTTCCTACAGTTGCCAAAACATATGAGGAAATGGGAATCGCTTTTCCTAGGTTTCTTGTAAATATTTGGGACCCCTTTCTCTCCTTACGCATGGAAGTCCAGCTTCTGTGCCTAAAAGATCAGACAGTCACCAGCTCACAGTGATGCTGTTAATTAAACAAGGAAGCCGTCAGAATAATGTGGTTCTGATGCCAGCGCTGCAATGTATGCAAACAGAATCTGGACCTGTAAATGCCCCCAAATTCCAAAATCTAAACACTGAGGATGACCAATCACAACAGCCAGCTAGGCTCTAAGCCAGAGCCAATCAATCATTGTTTCACTTTGCTTCTGCCTTTTCTCTGTAGAACTTTCTTCCCAGCTCCTAGGAGTGGAGTGTTTCCAAGCACTTCTGGTTTGGGGTTACCCCATGAGAATCAATTTTTACTCAAACTCTCAGCTTATCTTTTAACAGCACACAAATGTGAATGTAGAAACATTTCTACAGAAATGTCCTTTATAATTGCCAATGTAACATGGGTTCAACCCCTGGGTCAGGAAGATCCCCTGGAGAAGGAAATGGCTACCCACTCTAGTATTCTTACCGGGATAATCTCATGAACAGAGGGGCCTGGTGGGTTACAGTTTATGGGGTCACAAAGAGTCAGACATGACTGAGCAAGCATGCAAGAGCAGATAATTGAATATATTGATTATTGAGTAAGATTCAATAAAAATGAAAACATTGAAATCAAAAGAAAACTACAGAAAATACAAAGCACCCACTCAGTAATAGAAAATTATTCAGCCATCAGGAGAAACAACCGTGAAGAACATTTATTGATGTTAATTTTTAAAACATGGATACCAAAGTTTATGGAGACTGGCATTGAGGTTTTCCATGCATTAAAAAAAAATGGAGAAAATGGTTAAAATAATAATAGTGGTGGCTGTTTTTCCTCTTCCTGCTCTTAGCTTCTGACTCGTCTAAATTGCTTTGCTTGTTTTAAGTAATCCCAGTTTGGCTTGTTTGTTTTGCTCATCTCCGCTGTTGGGTCAGAATTAAAGGACCGGGCCCCTGACAGCCAGCACAGCCTTCCACTCACCCACACAAAGCCTTCTGCAAGCTTGACTGATTCTATCAACTGCAAAGCACTGTTTGTTCTTCTGTGAACTAGGCTGGTTATCATCACTTAGAAAATTTGTTGGCCCAGAACTCCCTATTGCAACTCGTAAAACTGACTCTTGCTAATTTGACCTGGAAAAAGCATCAGCCCAGTTGGAGCAGGACTGAAAATGATCTCTCACCCCTGCAGGTCCTCCAAGGATGAGGAGGGCGATTTCTCCTCCAGCATACATCCCTTTATGTAAGAGTCTGGGGAGGCAGACACCCTTAGTGGCACTGACCTGCCCTCTTTTGTTTCCTGTCTTTGCTATTTGGCAGCATAGTTTGTTGGAACCTCACAGTGGGGTGATGGAGAATTAGAAGAAGCTGGGAAAAGTGAGGACCACAGTAGGAGAGACTAGACTAGTGTAGGTCCCCAGGAAGGAGGAAAGTCAACAACTCAAACTCATGCATCATGAAAGAAAGTTGGGCTTGAACTGGACTTGAATCATCTTTTACACCATCGGGGCACAGTCCAGAGGTCATGGTTTGGGTGGAAATTTGGCGGCCCTAAGTGGTTTTTTGGGCTTCCCAGATGGCACAGTGGTAAAGAATCTACCTGCCAATGCCAGAGACGTGGATTGATCCTTGGTTTGGGCAGATCTCCTGGAGTAGGGAATGGCTACCCACTCCAATATTCTTGCCTAGAAAATTCCATGAACAGAAGATCCTGATGGCTTATGGTCCACGGGGTCGCAAAGAGTCAGACAACTGAGCAACTGAGCACGCACACATACAAATGGTCCCTTTACAACATGAAACAGAATCAAAGGCTGAGAATCTAAGGCACAGGTCTGGGAGCAGAGCTCCAATCAGTGAGCCATGAAGCATATTGAGAGGAAGTGCAGAGTAGTAGGGAGAGTCAAAGCATTAGGGCCCACGAGGTGGTGTCGTATGCCAGCCCCTCAACCACTGGCCACCGCACAGCCTGCCCTGTTTCCCCTCCCCCCTGGCAGCTTATATGGTGGCCCAGCTGGCCTGTGACGGTGGCACCTTTGTTGGGTGGAGTCTACTTCCTATCCTACTGGGTGAGTTTGGGGGAGGGACTTGCTTTGGCCAATGAAATGCGAGCAAAAGTGACGTAGCCTGTCTGTCCCCAGCTGACCAGGTGGTATTTTAAGATCCATTGTCAGGGTTGTTGCTGTTGCTGTTGCTTGCTTTTCTTTTGTTTTGTTTAAGCTTTCTGGCTATTTCCCTTCACCATGAGAAGAAGACCTTGGCCCCCAGATCAGCTGCCCCTTGGATGTGTTTCTGGACAAGGGAGGACAGAGCCAGAGCCAACCTTCGTCAAAGTGTAACTTATTCGAGAAACAAAGCTTTGTGGTTGTGTGTGTGTAAGCTAAGCTGCTTCAGTGGTGTCTGACTGTGATCCTACGGACTGCTGCCCACCAGGCTCCTCTGTCCAAGGGTTCCTTCAGGCCAGAATACTGGAGTGGGTTGCCATGCCCTCCTCCGGGGATATTCCCAACGCAGGGATTAAATCAATGTCTCTTATGTCTCTTGCATTAGTAGGTGGGTTCTTTACAGCTAGTGCCCCCTGGGAAGCCCACTTTGTGGTTATAAGGGATTGGGGAGTTATTATTATTTCTATTATTTTTGCTAAAGAGTTACCTTTAAGATTCAATCCCCAGTTACTTAATTAAGCCAGTTACTTAATCCCTGAAAGTGCATTTTATGGGGCTATTTTCTATGGCTCTTAGGAAGATGAACAGGGGAATGGTGGGACAGCACTGAAAACAAAGAAATGAGGGAGAAATAAGAACCGCACCTTCTCCTAGACACTCTGTTCTGGTGATTGAAAGACGGGTCAGTGGCGAGAGTTTCCACGACTTCTGTATTATTTTCCCGTGAATTGAAATTTCTTTTGTGCCTTCAAAAATATTGATCTAAAAATGAAACTGGTCAAACACATGCTTTTTTTTTTTTATGTTTTGCAGAAATGCAATGTTCTCAAGGGAAAAGACATTCATTGTGGTTGAAATTACCCTCTTTTTGCTAGCCTGAGCTTGACCTCTTGTGAATGAGAAATTGCAAAATGCTTCCAGGCCTCTAAACTCAGATTTATTTTTCTCAAATAGCTGAGCTAGAAAAACCCGCTTATGTCCCTATGTTACTGAAAGTGGGATCAGACTGCTCACTGCTCTAAAGCCAATACTAGAGAGGCAAGGATGGTGGAAAGGAAAGCTAGCTTTATTTTGGAGATCAGCAACCAGGATAAGGGGTGGACTGGTGTCCAAAGGCCAAGCCCCCCTGACAATCAGGAGCAAGAATTTTACAAGGGGAATTTTAGGGATGTGCAGATTGGAGGGAGGGGGCTACATACAGAGCAGCACAGTCAGCTCTGACGATCACCTCGAAATTGGTCTTGCTGTGGTCTGATCAGGGTCATCTTGATTGTTTTAAGTACACTTATTCTTCAGATCCAGGGTCAATTTGTTCCCATTTCTTTGAAGCCAGCTCTTGGAACTGTGGCCACAGGCTTCCCTGGTGGCTCAGTGGTAAAGAATCTGCCTGCCAATGAAGGAGACACAGGTTCAATCCCTGGTTGGGAAGATCCCCTGAAGAAGGAAATGACAATCCACTCCATTATTCTTGCCCGGTAAATGCCATGGAACAAAGAACCTGGCAAGCTATAGTCCATGGGGTCGCAAAAATGTGGATATGGCTAATGACTAAAACAGCAAACAGCAACACGTCATGGTTAGTCTGGTCACCATGTAGTTAATGTCTTCCACCTGGTGGAGGTTTCAGTATCGACAGGACAGCTCAAAGGAGATGACTCAGTATATTATCGATAACACTCGAAGTGAAGAAGTGAGGTCGCACAGTCATGTCTGACTCTTTGCGACCCCACGGACTGTAGCTTACTTGGCTCCTCTGTCCATGGGATTTTCTAGGCAAGAATACTGAAGTGGGTTGCCATTTCCTTCTCCAGGGGATCTTCCCGATCCAGGGATCCAAGCCGGGTCTCCCACGTTGTAGGCAGATGCTTTACCGTCTAAGCCACTAGGAAAGTCGAGGAAGAAGTGAATGTCCTTGGCTTTGCTTAATGACTAAACTATGATTATCTTGTGCTGTTTGACAGTTTTCCTTTGCATCTGTATTTCTCATTTCTCTGATTAAAGTTATTCTTTGGCTGAAGTTTTTCTGCAGACAAAAGGCAGGTGGAGGGGGAAGGGTGGGAGAACCCTGCTCCATTTCACCTGCAGCTGCTCCCACGAATGGCAACGAGAGTGTCCTTTGCTGTTTTGGGAGAGAGGCTGACCCAGGAGAGGTTGACCCAGGAGAGGCTGACCCGGGAAAGACTGACACTTCAGTCCAGCGTGAGCTGCCATGGTCTCCCTCTCCAGTGCCTCCGGGTACTTGAATTTACACCTTCATTACGTCCTGCCTGGGCTTGGGAAACTGCTTGTGGACTGGTCCTTCTCCAGGCCCCGTTTCTCCTGAAGGCCATGACTAGAGTCTTCTTCCTAACCACCCCCCCCCCACCAGAGTCTTCCTCGGCTGAAAATCCTTGCTCCTTATTGTCTACCAACACCCCCACCTCCTTCCCTGAGTCTCAACAGTTCTCTCCAGCTTTCCTGCCCAGTCAGAAATTCTACCCATTCATTAGGAGCAAGGCCTTTTCCTACACTGCAATCTTCCTAAACCTTTTCTAGTCTCTAATCATAGGTAATTTCTCTCAGCCACAAAAGCTAATTTAACACTTCACCTTTAGTATAATAATAAATTATAAGATTATTCACAATTAAGGTAGAAAATCTGGATATTTAAGGAAATTGTGGAGAAAATGAAAATTCAGAAACATAACTGCCCCTCAAGGGACAATCACTGTGATCGTTTTAGTGAATTTCCCCCAAATAATTGATAAGGACTAAAAAGAATGCTCTATTCTCTATTTATTATTCTCTGTTTCCATAAGGGACATGTATTTTTTAATTCAGTTTTAAGTAATTGTAGTCTCAGAGGAAACTGGAACAATAATTGAGATACTCTGTGTTCGCCCAGCTTCCCGCAATTGATAACATTTCACACTCTCGTTATTGTTCTGTTGCTAACTCGAGTGGGACTCTTTGCAACTTCGTGGATTGGAGCCCACAAGCCTCCTCTATCTGTGGGATTTCTCAGGCTAGAATACTGGAGTGGGTTGCCATTTCCTTTCAATAACCTTGAAAATACAGAATCATTTGGAAAGGAGTATGTTGCTAAGAGTCGGACATGACTGAGCAACTTCACTTTCCCTTTTCACTTTCATGCATTGGAGAAGGAAATGGCAACCCACTCCAGTATTCTACATGGGCTACAGTCCATGAGGTCACAAAGAGTCAGACATGACTGAAGCAACTTAGCACACACACACCCCCCCCATGGATACACTGAAGCCCTAGCCCCCAGACCCTCAGAATGTGACCATATTTGAAGAAAGGATCTTTATAGAGGTCATTAAGTGAAAATGAGGTCATGAGAGGGAATCCAAATCCAGTTTGAAGGGTGTTTTCACAAAGGAGGAAATTTGGAGGCAGATACACAGGTAGGGAGAACTCCATGTGAAGATGAAGACAAGGGTCAGGATGATGAGTCGGACATGACTGAAGTGACTTAGCACACATGCATGAAGGGTAAGAAGTAAAAGCTATCAAGGAGCTGGATTTGTACATTGGGTAAATGGCACATTGGAAGGCAACAAGGAAGCAAAAAATTTAAAGAAATCAAAACTGAAAGATACCCATATTCTTTGACCTAGCAACCCTGCTCCTCAGAATTTATCCTACAGAAATAATGGCATAAATATGCAAAGGTATTGGTTAGAGAAATCTCATTGCATCATTAATTTTAATTGCCAAAAAATGGAAATATCATCGATATTCTAAATTGTACTAAGAAATGTTTGTCTTTAGTCACTCAAGCCACTATTAAAAAAGTGCCATCAACTGGACAGTTTATAAGCAAACAGAAGCTGATGTCTCACAGCCCTGGAGACTGGGAATCTCAAGGTCAGGGTACCTGCCATTTTTTTTTAAGTTAAGAAATTAAAAGCTCAACATTCAAAAAACCATGGCATCCTGTCCCATCACTTCATGGCAAGTAGATGACAAAAAAAAAAAAAAAATGGACACAGTGGCAGACTTGATTTTCTTGGGCTCCAAAATCACTGCAGAGGGTGACTGCAGCCATAAAACTGAAAACACTCCTTAAATGAGAAGCTATGACAAGCCTAGACAGTGTATTAAGAAGCAGAGGCATTACTTTGACAACAAAGTTCTGTATAGTCAAAGCTATGGTTTTTCCAGTAGTCATGTATGGATTTTAGAGTTCACCATAAAGAAGACTGAGGGCCGAAGAATTGATACTTTTGAACTGTGGTGTTGGAGAAGACACTTGAGAGTCCCTTGGACTGCAAGGAGATCCAACTAGTCAATCCTAAAGGAAATCAATCTTGAATATTCACTGGAAGGACTGATGCTGAAGCTGAAGCTCCACTACTTTGGCCACCTGATGCAAAGAGCTGACTCATTTGAAAAGCCCCTGATGCTGGGAAAGATTGAAGGTGGGAGGAGAAGGGGATGACAGAGGATTAAGGTTGGATGGAATCATCAACACAATGGACATGAGTCTGAGAAAACTCAGGGAGGTAGTGAAGTACAAGGAAGCCTGGTGTGTTGCAGTCCATGGGATCTCAAAGAGTCAGATGCAACTGAGCAACTGAACAACAACAACTGCTCATAGCAATCTTTATTCTGTAATAAATTTATTGGTGCTTTTTGCATTATTTGTTTTTAAAAATTGGAAGCCACCTAAAGGTCCATCAGCTGGGGGTTAGTTAAGTCAAACATCAGTGAGATGCCTATGAAGTTGTCAACAAGAAGACAAACTGCGTTTTGGAGTATATTGTGTGGCTCCGTCTGCAGGCCTGAGCGTGTGTGTTGTTGCTGTTCAGTCGCCTAGTCACGTCTGACTCTTTGCGACCCATGGCCTGCAGCACGCCAGGCCTCCCTGTCCCTCGCCATCTCCCGCAGTTTGCCCACGTTCATGTACACTGCATTGGTGTTGCCATCCAGCCATCTCATCCTTGGATGCCCTTTATCCTTATGCCCTCAGTCTTTCCCAGCACCAGGGACTTTTCCAATGAGTCAGCTGTTTGAATCAGATGGTCAAAAATACTGGAGCTTCAGCTTCAGCATCAGTCCTTCCAATGAGTAGTCAGGGTTAATTTCCCTTAAAACTGACTAGTCTGACTGTGAGTGTATTAATACATGTGTATTGTTTACTTACCCAAAGTCAGTTCTAATGTACTTTGCCTAGATTGTTTTCATAAACAGAAAAAATTCCATAGGCATAGTAAGACTGGAATGAGGTCTATCTACCAGTGATTAATGGTAGTTATCTCAGAAGGATGAAATTCAGAAACATTCTTTTTCTGATTTGTATGTTCTTGCATTTTATAATACTAAATAAAACATTGTAGTCCTGTGCTAGAATAACAATAATAAAAATTAATGACTGGAACTGTTTAAGTGGGATATTTTTACAGGGTTGTTTATAACAGGACTCAATGAAAAAATAAAAACTTCTTAGAAAATAAAATCGTATACTTAAAACTCTCAATTAAAAAAAAATTGGCCCTGAATAGACTGTTTTCCAAAAAAGACATGTAGGCCAACAGGTATATGAAAATATGCTCAGCATCATTAATCATGAGAGAAATGCAAATTGAAACTGTAGGGAGACATCTCCCCGCACCTGTCAGAATGGCTATAAAAAGACAGCAAATAGGTGCAGAGAGGAGGGAGCCTGGTGCACTGTTGGTGCGGATGTAAATTGCTGCAGCCATTATGGAAAACAGTAAGGAGATTCCTCCAAAAATTAATACTAAAACTACTGTATGACATAGCAATTTAATTCTGGGTATTTATCTGAAGAAAACAAGAGTATGAATTAGAGGAGATACATGCACTCCTGTATTCATTGCAGCATTATTTACAATGACTGGGATATGGAAGCAACCCAGGTGCCCACCAACAGATGAACAGCTAAAGACGATGTGGTATATATATACATGCATACACATGGTGGAGTGTTACCCAGCTACAAAAAAGAGTGGGATCTGCCATTTGCAACAACATGGATGAAGCTAGAGGTTATTACCCTAAGTGAAATAAGTCAGGGAAAGACAAATGCTGTGTGATTTCCCTTATATGCGAAGCCTAAAAAATGAAGCAAATGAACAAACAGGAAGAATCATAGATACAGAGACTGGAGAGGAGGCTGCCAGAGTGAAGGGGGGTTTGGGAGAGGAGAGAAATAGAGGAAAAGGATTAAGAGGCACAAACGCTTAGTAACAAAAGAAATGAGTCACAGGTATAAAAGGCCCAGTGTGGGGAATGTAGTCAATAATTAGGTAATGTTTTTATATGGTGACACGTGACAACTAGACTTATCGTGGCGATCATTTTGAAATATCAAATCCCTATGTCACATACACAATGTTGTAAATCAATCATATTTTAAAACAAACTAACAAACTCATAGAAAAAGAGATGAGATTTGTGGTCGCCAGAAGCAGGGGTTGCACGGAGGGGGAAATGGATGAAAGCAGTCTAAGAGGATAAACTTCTAGTTATCAAATAAACAAGTGCTACAAAAGTACTGTCCAGCTTAATAAGGATAATAACACTGCTATAAGTTACATAGGAAAGTTAAGAGAGTGAATCCTGACAGTTCTCATCACACAGGAAAAATACCTTCTAATCTATTTATTTAATGTTATATCAGATGATGGATTTCCACTGAAATTATTATGGTAATTATTTCATATGTAAGTTTAAAAATGTATGTAAAAATATGTATGTAAGTTAAAAAATGGTACCAATGAACTTATTTACAAACAGAGTCACAAATGTAGAAAATAAACTGACAGTTACCAGGAGGGAAAAGGGAGAAGAATAAGTTGGGAGATTGGGATCGACATATATATAGCACTGTACTGTTACTGCTCAGTTGCTCAGTAGTGTCCAGCTCTCTGAGACCCCAAGGACTGCAGCACACTAGGCCTCCCTGTCCTTCACTACCTCCCAGAATTTGCTCAAACTCATGTCCATTGAGTCAGTGATGCCATCCAACCATCTCATCCTCTGTTGCCCCCTTCTCTTTTTGCCTTCAATCTTTTCCAACATCAGAGTCTTTTCAAATGAGTCAGTTCTTTGCATCAGGTGGCCAAAGGATTGGAGCTTCAGCTTCAGCATCAATTCTCCTAAAGAATGTTCAGGACTGATTTCCTTTGGGACTGACTGGTTTTATCTCCTTGCAGTCCAAGGGACTCTCAAGAGTCTTCTCTTGCGAGAAGACACAGTTCAAAAGCATCAGTTCTTCAGTGATCAGCCTTCTTTATGGTCCAGCTCTCATATTTGTACATGATTACTGGAAAACTACAGTTTTGACTATATGGACCTTTATCAGCAACACAGCTATATACAAAATAATTAATTAATAAGAACCTACTGCATAGCACAGGGAACACTATTCACTATTCTGTAATAACCAAAAGAATCTTAAAAAGAATCTTAAAAATCTGATTCACTTTGCTGTACAGCAAAAATTAACACAGCTTTGTAAATCAACTACACTTCAATAAAAAATTTTTTAAAAATCATTATGCTGTATACTTTATACAGTACTATACAGTCAATTATTATCTCAATAAAGCTGAAGAAAAAAAATGCACCTATAATTGAGGGTTAACATGAGAAGTTAAGAAAGGCCTGAGTGGATATCCTAAACTCTGGTGTAAATGTTCCCTGGATTCAGCTCTGGGAACTCTGTGAATACCCTGTGAGTTCCACTCCCCTCACCAACAGGGGCCCTGACGCCTCCAGGATGGGGAGGTGAGCTGGAAGGACCCATGCCTGTTTCTCCCTGGTCCCGCCTTCCAGCCACACTTCTTGAGATTAAGTCCTTGAGACTGCCCTAAAGCAGTCAAAGCCCCTTCTCCCCATTGATGGATAATCTTCACACCGAGACAAGAATTTGCATCAAGAGACTTGAAAGATAAACACCAGTGTTCCTCACCTGCACCCAGTGTGGGCTGGGCAGGCAGCATGGGTCTGGACCTTCTCAAGATCCAGGCCTTATCGCTGATGGCTGGGCTTTCTCACTGTGCTCCATCCTGACCTGCCATTGCCCAGACATCTCTTAATAAGGATAATAACACTGCTATAAGTTACATAGGAAAGTTAAGAGAGTGAATCCTGACAGTTCTCATCACACAGGAAAAATACCTTCTAATCTATTTATTTAATGTTATATCAGATGATGGATTTCCACTGAAATTATTATGGTAATTATTTCATATGTAAGTTTAAAAATGTATGTAAAAATATGTATGTAAGTTAAAAAATGGTACCAATGAACTTATTTACAAACAGAGTCACAAATGTAGAAAATAAACTGACAGTTACCAGGAGGGAAAAGGGAGAAGAATAAGTTGGGAGATTGGGATCGACATATATATAGCACTGTACTGTTATTGCTCAGTTGCTCAGTAGTGTCCAGCTCTCTGAGACCCCAAGGACTGCAGCACACTAGGCCTCCCTGTCCTTCACTACCTCCCAGAATTTGCTCAAACTCATGTCCATTGAGTCAGTGATGCCATCCAACCATCTCATCCTCTGTTGCCCCCTTCTCTTTTTGCCTTCAATCTTTTCCAACATCAGAGTCTTTTCAAATGAGTCAGTTCTTTGCATCAGGTGGCCAAAGGATTGGAGCTTCAGCTTCAGCATCAATTCTCCTAAAGAATGTTCAGGACTGATTTCCTTTGGGACTGACTGGTTTTATCTCCTTGCAGTCCAAGGGACTCTCAAGAGTCTTCTCTTGCGAGAAGACACAGTTCAAAAGCATCAGTTCTTCAGTGATCAGCCTTCTTTATGGTCCAGCTCTCATATTTGTACATGATTACTGGAAAACTACAGTTTTGACTATATGGACCTTTATCAGCAACACAGCTATATACAAAATAATTAATTAATAAGAACCTACTGCATAGCACAGGGAACACTATTCACTATTCTGTAATAACCAAAAGAATCTTAAAAAGAATCTTAAAAATCTGATTCACTTTGCTGTACAGCAAAAATTAACACAGCTTTGTAAATCAACTACACTTCAATAAAAAATTTTTTAAAAATCATTATGCTGTATACTTTATACAGTACTATACAGTCAATTATTATCTCAATAAAGCTGAAGAAAAAAAATGCACCTATAATTGAGGGTTAACATGAGAAGTTAAGAAAGGCCTGAGTGGATATCCTAAACTCTGGTGTAAATGTTCCCTGGATTCAGCTCTGGGAACTCTGTGAATACCCTGTGAGTTACACTCCCCTCACCAACAGGGGCCCTGACGCCTCCAGGATGGGGAGGTGAGCTGGAAGGACCCATGCCTGTTTCTCCCTGGTCCCGCCTTCCGGCCACACTTCTTGAGATTAAGTCCTTGAGATTGCCCTAAAGCAGTCAAAGCCCCTTCTCCCCACTGATGGATAATCTTCACACCGAGACAAGAATTTGCATCAAGAGACTTGAAAGATAAACACCAGTGTTCCTCACCTGCACCCAGTGTGGGCTGGGCAGGCAGCATGGGTCTGGACCTTCTCAAGATCCAGGCCTTATCGCTGATGGCTGGGCTTTCTCACTGTGCTCCATCCTGACCTGCCATTGCCCAGACATCAGCTTTTCAGCAACAGAGACTTCAAGAGCAGAGCCTCATCAGCCATGCTAGGGAAGCTGGTCTCCTCCATGCAGTGCGCACAGCTCAGAGGTTTCTTCTACTCTGCAAGCATGGAGCTCTCATCTCAGCCTCCTTAGGGAATGGGATATCTGATGGGGCCGCATCCTTCTTGTGAAAGGAAAAGCCCCTTCCACACTGAAACAGAGCTTAAAACAAAGTTTTCCATCATACAGAAAACCTGAGGGTTTGTCCACTAAACTTTTCACCCAAAACTGCATAGTTAAACCTGCTGAAGATTTCTGCTGTGTTGCCTAGACAATAAAAGAAACACAGTTTTCACCTAGGATTCTGAGAGAGTTCGCACTGATTCTTTTCCGTGGTGGTCTTTCCTGAGTTGCTTCCCACTCCCACGCTTTGGGACCAGATTCCTTCCTTAACTATATATAGATTGACTCCAAGGACAAAATACGACATTCACTGCAGCCTTTCCAGATTGTCAAACTCAGCGCTGTTTCCAATGTTTGCTAGAACCTAAGCAAATGTGAAGAGAAACAGCACACACGCACGCCCCCCCTCCCCCGCACACGCACACGCACACTGCTCCAGGCTTTGCAGGCAGGACCATCAGCTACAAAATTAACGGTGATTTCTCAAGGGAGCTGATGACATTCTCTTTTAAGTTTCCGGGTTGCTGGACATTCACAGATGCTAAGTAGGGCGGCGACCCAGGCCTTTGAAGTTTCCAGCCCCACAGGTTGGAAAGGCAGTGTGATTTAGAATAGTCAGCAGGGGGGAAGAGCCTTAAGTAGACCTCCCCCTCAGACAGATAAAGGCAACCCAGAGGCTTGGGCAGCTTGATGTCTTCTGTGCCTGGTAGATCCGAAAGAGGAGGGTTCCCAGGGGGCAGAAATGGACACAGTGATGGGATTGCTAATATGCCCTAGGATGAGAAGATGATTCTTTGCATAAAGATTAAAGCAATTGTCGATGATGAAAACAGTCAAATCTGAGCATCAAAAGATCTCTTGGTGTCCCTAATGCATGATGTCTATAGCTTTGAGAAGCAAAAGGGTAATTTAAAACAATAAGGAGTGTGTGTGTGTGTGTGTGTGTGTGTGTGTGTGTGTGTGTGTGTGCCTGCCTGTGTGTAAAAGCGACAGTGGGTAACTGAGGACTTACTGATGGAGTGTGTGTGTGTGTGTGTGTGTGTGAAAGACTAACCAGTTCTGAGCAATGATGAAAAGATTTCACTATGAATCTTTATGAAGGTTTCTACACTTGATCTGAGCTCAGAATTAAAAGAAAAAGATTAAAGCAATCATTTTTGTTCGAAGTGTCTCAGAAAGAAGAGGAAGTTTGTGGGGGAAGGCTTTTGGAAGGGGATGGAGGAAGAAAGTCTCTGTTCTTCAAGACTTGTCTATTTCCATTTGCACTTCTTTCCACAAGCACAGACCAGGGATCCTTAAGCAAAACTCTGTCGACTCTGTCATGCCTTTCTCAGTGCAGTGCAGGCTACCCGCGTCCAGATGCTAAGGTTTATCATCCCTCTGCCTGTTTGGAGTAACAGCAAATTCCCCAAAGCTACTGTCTCCCCAGAGGCCTTCTGTGATCTCATGAAAATAGACTTAGGTGGTTTCTGATTAGCACTGTCTGGTGACCCTTAAATTGGAAAATAATTGTTATTGAGGGTCCTCCCAATGGAAAAAAATTAAGCAGAGGTGAAATTTATAGAAGAGTCAATCCAACTTCACTTTCAAAGCCCCAGGCAGATAGAGGCCACCAGGGCTGGGACACCTCCTTCTCTCCCTGGAACTGAGTTCCTGGGCTCTTCTCTGGGGGCCTTGTCTGAGCGGGAGCTGTTCTGATGGATAGATAGAAGCCTCAGCCCTGTTGGGAACATCCAGGACAGGGTTTCCTGGAGCCTGCTTCCCCTGTCGAAGGCCACAGAATGTCTTGGTTATGAAAACAGGCCCTACTTAAGAAAATTATAAGAAATCATTTATAATAAACAGGATTTAAATAATAGAGTCTTGATTTAGGCTTGATTTTCATTTCTAATTCAGAGCTTATAAATCTGTGACTTTAAAACACTGTAAGCTTCAGTTTTCTCAACTTTAAGATGAGTATTCTTCTCTTAAAACAGTTTTCTATGGGAGTACAGTTGATTTACAATGTTGTAGTTCTACACATACACATATCCACTCTTTTTAGATTCTTTTCCCATATAGGTCTTTACAAATGATTGAGTAGAGTGCCCTGTGCTATGAAGTAAATCCTTACTAGTTGTCTGTTTCATATATAGTAGTGTTTATATGTCAGTCCCAGTCTCCCAGTTTATCCCTGCCCTCCCATCCCTGCTTTCTCCCCTGTAACCATAAGTTTTTCTACATCTGTGACTCTCTTTTTTTTTTAAGGGATATTCTCTTATACTTGTTTCTCCTCTGCTTGTTGTAAGAATTAAGTGAGATAAACACATAAACTATTTTACAGTAAGACATGCTTGTCTCATAATAAGTGTTACTAAATGTAAACTTTTGTGTAAGTGTTGCAGAAAGACTATGTATGTGACACAGTTCAGCTCGGCTCACACGCTCAGTCGTTTCCGACTCCTTGTGATCCCATGGACTGCAGCATGCCAGGCCTCCCTGTCCATCACCAATTCCCAGAGTTTACTCCTGTAAACTCATATCCATTGAGTTGGTGATGCCATCCAACCATTTCATCCTCTGTTGTCCCCTTCTCCTCCTGCCTTCAATCTTTCCCAACACCAGGGTCTTTTCAAATGAGTCAGCTTTTCGCATCAGGTGGTCAAAATATTGGACACAGAGTAGGTCTTCAACAAATGCTTATTTCTATGTGTTTGTCAGTGAGATAATGCTCATACTCTTTTAGAAAGATTGTTGTTGTTATTATTTAGTTGCTAAGTCGTGTCCAACTCTCTTATGATCCCATGGACTGTAGCCCACCAGGCTCCTTTGTTCATGAGATTTCTCAGGCAAGAATACTGGAGTGGGTTGCCATTTCCTTCTCCAGGGGGTCTTCCTGACCCAGGGATTGAACTGCTGTCTCCTGCATTGGACTGCGGGTTCTTTACCACTGAGCCCCCAGGGAAGCCCTTTAGAAAGATACCAGGAGCCAAAATCCTCTCCCAGCCATCTTACCAATAAGTTTAAACATAAAGAAGGTCTGTTTTGGGGAGATATTTCTGTTTTTCTAGCTTAGGAATGGATGAAATGATCCTTTCTCCTTTTTCCCTTAGGAAGCCAGCATTGAACTTAATGTTATGCCTACTTACTCTATTGTTTATATGACCTCTTGAATAACTGATGAGTGCATTGCCCAGCGTCCAGCTGCATCAGCACAGCAGAGCCTGGGAGTCTGTCCGCCCTGTGAACACAGCCAGGGAGAGGCAAGACTAGACCTCTGCTTTCTCAGAGGCAGAGAGAAGAGCCTGCTGTCTCTTTGTTTTGTGGTTGCTGTTTGGGGCTCTCTGCAGGGATAGGGGAGACATTAAGGGTAAAGGAATTGTCCCTTTATTATGGTTTATTTTAAATAGCTTCAAGGGGCTCTTTATTGTTTCTTTGTTTTGTTTGCTCCAATTGCTTCAAAGCTGGAGTATCTTTCTTGGAAACAGAAGATGAGGTTAGCAGAGTCCTAAACAATTCAAGGGAGGATAAGTTGGTGAGTGGACAATGATGCTTTTTGAAAAACAGTGAAGAGAGAGGAGATAAAAAAATAATTGGTATTGTATTTATAATGGTAAGAGATATTAACTGACACTTGAATTCAACACCTTGGTAAAGAAAAAGATGGTTTGTACCTCTGGGAATAAATCATCTCACACTTTCTTAGATGAAGCAATCACCTGGATGAGTTTCTTTAAAAAGTTGATTCACAGGGCTTTTCTGGCGGTTCAGTGGTCAAGACTCCACACTCCCAATTCAGGGGGCCTGGGTTCAATTCTTGGTCAGGGAACTAGGACTATGCCACAGCCAAGACCTGGCACAGTCAAACATACACACATATATATATATATATATATTTTTTTTAATTTAAAACACAGCTGATTCACAAGGCCCATCCCAAGGGGAACTGCTCATTCTGTGCACCTGTAGGAGTATGCATTTTCACCTAGGCCCCTGGAAGGCTGGGGCAAGGTGCCTTGAGAAGGCTCACTTAACACAGCACAGAAGTTCACAGACAGCTGGTAACTTCATTGTGTGCGATGATCACTTTGCTCTGGATTCCTCACTCCCTGAGGTCTCTGGGGACTGTACCAGGGAAGACTGCACCAGGGAGGATAAAAGAGGAGCAGAAGCTTTTCATCCTTCCTGGAAAAATAGCTCCAAGCACTTTGGCAGACTGACCGGCTGAGTTGAGGCCTGGGACATTGGGAAGGAGGAAATGGAATCAGTCCACATAGGAAGTTGTTCAGGGTCCCCGGGCAGTGTTTCACCCACCCCCAGATGCAAACAGCCTTACAGAACGGCCTCTGATGGGGCCCCCACCTGGCCTGAGGAGTCAAGTAAGATGCACACAGCACAGGTGTCCACAGGCAACGTGAGTTCAGAGATACGAGAGGAACTGGAAAGATTCACGGCTTATGAAAACAACAAAAGCTGAGGTGGGCTGAAATCCCACTAAGGAAAGAGACATATCTCTATAGATATTACGAGGTCTATGAGGTCATATTTACACAGAGATGGCACCATAAACCTAGACGGATTCACTGTTATAAACAGCTTCAAGCAGTCAACTTGAGGCTTTGAGATGTTGTGCAGTTCACTACTCACCAGGGAAGGGGTGAGACTCTTCTGTGAGAAGTGGGGAGAGGTCAGAGTGCTTTCAAAGTGTTTTGCAGACCTGATACTGTTATCAGGCAAGGAAAGGGCTATAGGATAAAATGTTCAGAAGACTCTGGGTTAAAATAAGTAGAATATGATTTTGTTTTTTTATGGCAAAACTTTTCTTTGTTCATTGCAGATCTGTGGGTTTGACCTCTAGACTCCTTTGGCAAAGATCGTCTTTCAAAATTAGGATCTCCTGGACTGGTTCTGGGAAATGCGGACCGCACAGCTCCAAGTGTCTCCTCCAGCTCTTACAACCCGCAGCCCACAGAGAAGTGAGACACGAGAAAGCCCACAAGTGCTGCTGTGAGTGTAACAGGAAGAGAGACGGTTGTCCAAAACCCTGCAGGCAGCTAGTGCACAAAACGAAACACTCAGTGTAAAAAAATCCATACATACCGCTCACAAAATAATTGCTTCTCCAGAAAGCATATCAGGTAGAAAAGAAAATCGCTAGTGTGTGTCCTCAAGAATCAAAATGAAAACCTTGAGTAAGTGCATTTGAAGTGCACACATTACAAAGAGAAATTACACCACTGCGGGAGAGGAAAAGACCCCCGTTTAGTAAATGGCAAGTCTCACTGAAGGAAAAAATAAATGCAGTGGCCCTCTGTGACGTCCAAATTCTGATGTACTGGGCCTCAAGGAATCAGACACAGTCATGCCAGCAGCAACTGGACCCCACAGAGCAAGGCAGCCCCTTCTCAGGAGAGCACAGTCTCTCTACTTCACCCACAACAGCAGGAGCCTGGGGTGGGGGGCGGTGTCCAGGGAGGTCAGAGAAGGGAGACAAAACGGACACAGACAAGAATACCTTATACTTTCTTTCTTCTTCTTCTTCTTTTCCATTTTTCTTTCCTTTTTATTGGCAATGATTTGGCAAATTCAGAATCTTGGTCGATGAAATGTGATAAATAGGGATCATTAGAGCAATGCTAAATTTTGCAAATTGAGTAAAGATAAAATTAAGAGAAGACAGCTTTAAGGAAGGCAAAATTACAGCAAAATTAGCTTCAATTTAGAGAAAAAAAGAAAAGTGTAGACCTCATTTTGCCAGAAAATGAGAGTATTAGCTCTAGCTTGAAATAGACCAGTAGCTTCATTTTTCTGCACCCCAGTTCTTTCCTTTACAGTATAATGTCAGCACATACTGGACTTCAACAACTTGGAGGTCTTAAATAGGGAATGATAATTTTACTGTAAGGGAGAAAGGCTACTTTCTTTAAAGAACACTTAATATAAATCTCAAAGAAACAACTAGAATCATATTTAAAGCTGAAATGCTCCAGAAAGATCTGTTTAAGATAAGACAGGAAAGGATGCTCATTATCACCACTCCTCTTTAACTTTATTCTAGAAATTATAGCCAATGCAATAAGACATGTGAGAGAAATAGGTTTTTTAGAGAGAAAAAAATGTCTACTGTCAGAAGACTACATACTTGTCTACCTAGAAATCCTAAGATAACCAACAAAAATAGCCAAGATCAAAGAAATAGAATTATAACTAAAAAAATTGAACTTAGGAAGACATATATGTTAATGATTGTTATCCAAAATATATTAATGACTCTTAAAATTCAACAATAAGGAAACAATCTGATTTTAGAAAGGGCTGAAGGCTGTAACACCCCGCCAAAAATAAATTGTGGATAGCAAACATAGAAAGATACTCCATATTATATACCAACAGGAAAATGCAAATTAAAAAGAGATAGGGCTACACACCTAACTACACACCTACATTAGAATGGCCCCAATTTAGAACATGGACAACACCAAGTGCTGAATGTATAGTGACAGGGACTCTCATTCATTGCTGGAGTGAAGAATGGTACAGCCACTTTGAAAGTCTGACAATTTTTTTAAAATAAAACTAAGCATATTCTTACCATATAATCCAGCAACCCCACACTTTGGTATTTATCCGAAGGAGCTAAAAAGCTGTGTTCACACAAAAGCCTACGTAGGAAGTTGTTTCGTTGCTAAGTCATGTCCAACTCTCACGACCCCAAGGACTGTAGCCTGCCAGGCTCCTCTGTCCATGGGATTTTTTCCAGGCAAGAATACTAGAGTGGGTTGCCATTTCCTTCTCCAGGGGATCTTCCTGACTCAGGAATCGAATCCTCATCTCCTGCACTGGCAGGCAGATTCTTTATTGATACCACTGAGACACCAAGGAAACTCACAAGGATGTTTGCAGCAGCATTATTTATAATTGTCAAAATTTGGAAGCAACAAAGAGTTTCTTCCGTAGGTAAAGAATGAATAAACTATGGTATATTCAGGAAATAGAATATATTCAGTACTGAAAAGATATGAGCTATCAAGGCTTATAGAGACATGGAGGAAACTTAAATGTATATTACAAAGAGAAGGAAGCCAGCTTGAAAAGTCTGAATGCTGTATAATTACAACTATATGATATTTTGGAAAAGTAAAAACTATGGAAGCAATACAAAGATCAGAGACTGTCAGGGTTGTTGTTGGGGAGGGGTGAGGGACAAAAGAACAGAGAAAGTGCAGAATGTTGTTAAGGCAGAGAGACAATTCTATGTGAAACCGTGGATACATATCACCATGCTGCTGCTGCTAAGTCGCTTCAGTCGTGTCCAACTCTGTGCAACCCCATAGATGGCAGCCCACCAGGATCCCCCGTCCCTGGGATTCTCCAGGCAAGAACACTGGAGTGGGTTGCTGTTTCCTTCTCCAGCGCATGAAAGTGAAAAGTGAAAGTGAAGTTGCTCAGTTTTACACATCACTACAAATTTATCCAAACCCATAAAATAGACAACACCAAGAATGATCTCTAATGTAAACTATGGACTTTGGCTGATCACACTGTACGAGTGTAGGTTCATCTGTAACAAATACAGTACTGGGCTGGGATACTGACAACAGGGCTGGCTGAGCATGTGTTGGAGCAGGGAGAATTTAAGATCTTTTTCTTGACTTTCTGCTCAATATTGCCGTGAGCCTGAAACTGTGTAAAAAATAAGCTCTATATTTTAAAAAGAACTCAATAGCTTGTGAGATGTACCTAAATAAATGGGAACCTCCTTATGAATGGCAATATCTAGTAGGAAGAAAAATTCACTGTTTCTGTGTACTCAACAAACTGAGGGTTGAAAAGAATTGCTGGAGGCTTTCAAAAAGCAAAACTTCAGTTTGCTAAGCACTGAGAACTATTTACATAGTATTTACATTGTGTTTACAACTATTTATATAGCTTTTACATGGTATTGGGTATTTAAGTAGTCTAGAGATCATTTTGGAGAAGGACGTGGCACCCCACTCCAGTACTCTTGCCTGGAAAATCCCATGGATGGAGGAGCCTGGTAGGCCACAGTCCACGGGGGTCACGAAGAGTCGGCACGACTGAGGGATTTGACTTTCACTTTTCACTTTCGTGCATTGAAGAAGGAAATGGCAACCCACTCCAGTATTACTGCCTGGAGAATCCCAGGGACAGAGGAGCCTGGTGGGCTGCTGTCTATGGGGTCGCACAGAGACAGACACAGCTGAAGCAACTTAGCTACAGCAGCAGCAGAGATCATTTAACTTATTCAAGAAGATGTGCACAGGTTATATGTAAACACTATGTCATTTTATATACGTGACTTGAGCATTGTCAGACTTGGTATCCACAGAGGTCTTGGAACTGTATACAACCTTGAAGATTATGTATATATGTACAAATATGCCTTATGTATATCCAGGAATAAACTTAGCATAAAAGTGTAAGAATCCATTCAAGGAAAAAAGAAAACTATAAAAGACACCTAACAATAAATAACTGAAGAGGCTTGGAGAAACCTACCATGTTCTTGGATGGAAAATTTCTTCAGCATTGTAAATATAACGTTTTTACCCCCAATTGACTATAGATTCAATAAGAGGCCAGTGAGCTTCCATTTTTCTTTTAAATATAATGACAAAGTGATTCTAAAGATAATCTGAAAAAATAAACAGGTGGAAGACCTAGTAATTTCTTTTAAACATGAGTAATAATAAAGGCCTTAAAACATATTATAAACATAAAGTAATAAAATATAAATGCAT
>SJYC01026263.1:0-19566 GCA_006408675.1 Madoqua kirkii
CCTCTCCACCCTTCCACCAACTCCTCCCCACCCCAGCCTTTGGAAGAGTTGTCTCCCACAAAACTGGTCCCTGGTGCCAAAAAGGTTGAGGACTGTGGTTCTAAAAAGTCCACCAAAACTGAACAGTGTAGCAGGGAGTGGGGAGACCTGAGCAGTGTAAAAAGGTAAGACTTTTGATGGGGGCCTGGCTGTCTGGTCCTGTGTCCCTCCCCAGTGTGAGCAACAGCACTGGGTTCTCACGAATCCCAGCAGGCACAGGTAAATCCGCTCAGCCATACACTCCGTGAGGACCTGTGAGACAGGACACTGCTGGGCTGGGCCCAAAGAGGCAAAGAAGCGCTTTCTCAGAGCCGAGGCTGGAGGAGGAGAGGGCGCCGGGGCAGGAGTTGCTGGGGACTCCTGACAGCAGCGGGTCCACCGGGAGGGCACGGGGCCCTCGCTGCCTTCCCTGCAGCCTGGCCCGCTCGCTCGGGGGCCAGCACCACCGCTGGTACTTTGCAGGAAAGGGGACTCCCCTGCAGCCTCTCCCACCTCAGTGCTGCTCGTCCAGGTGTCTCCACGGCAGCACTATTCACGTTTTGCATCACTTTTTGTGGAGGGGCCGTCCTGAGCAGGTAGGATATTGAGCAACATCCTTGGCCACTAAGATGCCAGTCAGCGCCTCCCTCCAAGTTGTGATAACTAAAAACCTCAGAATTTGTCGGTCGTCCTTTGAGGGTCTAAATCGTACCCTGTTGGGAAGCACTGCATTGTTTTTCTCCGCTTAATCTGCCCACTTCCCTTTGTCTCTGCCTCTCTCATGCTGTCTGCTCTCTCCGATGGTCACTACGTTTCCCGTCTAGCGTGTCTGCATTCTGTTATTCCTACTGCAGCAATGCTGACATTTTTTCAACAGAGGTCCGGTCACGTCACCCTCTGCTGAAAATATGTCGGTGGTTCTTGTTGCTCTTAAGACAAAGCCCCAGATCTTCCACAAGACCCACAGATCACTATTCATGAAGCGCATGTGAATCCCCAGCCCCATCTTGCCTTACACTCTTTGCTACAGCTGCGCTGGTCTTTAAGTTTCAGACAGTCTTACAATTCCGACTTCTCCTCCATTCAGGCTCCCCTCTCCCTCACTTATTATCTGAGCTGTTTTCCCAGCATCGTGCTTATTCGAATACCTGTGCTCCACCCCATTGAGAGAAGCCCCTGGTTCCTTCCTTGCGTGTTCGTGGATGGAAGAAGGGCAGAGGCAGGAGGCAGGCTCTCCAAAGAAGAGCCTTGTAAATGTTCAAAAGTTCGCCTGGGGCGTATACCAAAGAGAAGGCTATTGTTTGTGAATCCTCATGCATTAATTTGGTTTCAGTCCAGGTGCAGTTTTGGAAGGAAAGAAACGTTAATTCGTCTGACTTGCTAAATACGGAGGAGTCTTCCATGTCAGTGACTGATGAAGTAATCGGTAACCAATGAGCAGAAGGTGGTTCCTGGAGAAGAGAGGAGAGCAAATGAACACCTGGGCAGGCCACACCTGGGCAGACCCCACCTGGGCAGGTCACGCCTGGGCAGGCCACACCTGGGCAGACCCCACCTGGGCAGGCCACGCCTGGGCAGACCCCACCTGGGCAGGCACCTAGAATCCAGGTCAGAGTGAGCACATCCTGGGCTTCATTGTAATTTTAAACTTTTTTTCTTGAAAAATTGTTTCTTATTTGTTTACTGTATTACTATGTATTTGTTGCTCAAATTTTGAGAAGCATACAGAATAGAAATAAGCAAATTTAAATCACCTATAATTTCCCCTCACAGTCCCTGCTAATTGGTTCATGTCCTTGTTTTAACTGTTAGCTTAAAAATAGGAGTATTTGCTCCATGCTGTTCTGTAGCCTGTTTTTGCACCTAAGTTGTAAATCTCCCGTTTCCCAGTGCCATTTTAGAGTCTCTGAACATGTGATTTTCATGAACATAGCATCCTACCTTGGAGATGGTAATGAATGGTCTCAGAGCATTGAATCACTAACAACAATTTACAGATCTTGGCATTTTCAAGGAATTAATCGTTTCTTTCTAGACAGAGTTGATTAAAAAAGTGTTTAAAGTTTCCTGATTACTTTTGTTGTGTTTTCAAATTTTAGTTACTAATTTCAGTTTAATTGCTAAGTTCATACAAAAGAGCCACTTTTGCAATTCACAGTTTTCCTGTGTGCTATTTAATAGTCACTTTTGTAAATATCCCATGTATGTTTGAAAGAAGTTACTTTTTTTTACATGTAAATCTTTTAAATAATTATCCTTTAATCAATTATTTTATTATCCAAAATTTCCATGCTTCTTAAATTTTTCTATTCATTCCATGACTTGCAAATGAAATCTTACCTTGGTTTGTTAAAACTTTCAGTTACAAATTTTTTTTGTATTGAATTTCATCTTAAATTTTTAAGTTTCTTTAAATATCTCAGTGCTGTTTTATTTGGCATATAAGAATTCAAGATCACTAGTTTCATCATAATTATATCTTTAGCAACCTTAAATTAACCTTTTTTGTTTAATAATTTCCCCTGCATCCCATTTTATTTGATAAAAGATTTGAAAATTCTGCTTCATTGTATATATGAGTGCCTAATATATCTTTGCCCGTCTTAAAAAAAAAATCTATTCTCTCCTTTTGTTTTGGGTGAGTCTCATAACAAAACACATTTAAATTTTGTTTTTGACCCAGTCTTAGAGTCTCTTAAAAGGAAACTTTATTTTGTTAATTGTCTCAAAAAAGATATTTGCTCTTACTTTTGCCATCTTATTTTTATGGTTTTTGCTTTTATAAAAATGCACATTTGATATCCCTTTTCTGTCTTTTGTTCTACGGAGTATTTTTTTTTCTTACTATAACTTGGAAGATATATATCCTATCCTTCCTGCCCCAGAGGCTTCCTTGAGATAATTGATACATTATCCGTGTAATTTTGAGGTGATCTAGTTAAACATCACAAGATGATGACAGCAATAGCTTTAGCTAACACTTCGTGTCCTTATTTTAAATTCTACTAACTTTACCTCTAAGTTGTGAGATGCTTCACCCTTTGCTCAAAGCTGACATCTCTTTGCTGACTTCATATCTACTAAAATGACATTCTTTGCCTGCATTTAGAACCAGGCTGTGGAAGTTGAGGATCCACCCCCCTGAGCCCTTCCTGACTGCCCTGGGGCTGACAAACTTCTTGGAGCTTCAGGGGAAGGGAAGGTCATCAACCACAATTCTGGGGTCAGTAGGTGTTTGATGAGGCCCTTCCCACCTGGAATAGAAGTATTTCCAGAGAACCAGGAGTTTCAGGTGGCCTCATTGGTGGGTGAATTTAAAATTTGCAAACTGGCAGAACTGTTGGTGGTTGAGCAAAGAAGTGATCACCTTCACCTGGGGAGGCAACGTCTGGGAAGGGCCCGGCTCCCTCTGGTCTGACTCAGCGCTCTGCTTCAGAAGCCTCATTGTGCATCAGCTAATGAGCAATCCTCAATCTGTCCTCATCTGCATCACCATTGGCAGACGTCCCTCCTCGCTGGGGCCAACCTTCATGGATATTCTTAGCTTCTGGTGCAGTTGCGATTTTGCACGTGGCTTCATGCGTCTTTCCGCGGGAGGATGGGAGAGGGTGAATCAGGCAATCAGGAACCTGCTCTGAACTCCCGTATCAACCAGGCGTCTGCAGGTTTGGCTCTGAGTGACAGAGTGAGCCATGATGCTGTAAGTATTTGCTCCAAAAGCTAATGGTGCTCATTTCAGCAGATACCACAGTTCAGTGTTTCCCAAAGCACCTGTTGAGGGGAGAGAGATAGTAAAGCACGCTGCATTTGGAAAGAATTAAAGCAGGGGAGGGAGAGAGTTTCCGCGGTCAACCTCACTGGGGAATCAGTACAATCTATGTCCCTTGGACATTCAAGATACACCTCAGTGTCTTAAAGGCTAATAGTATTCTGCAGCAAACTGATTTCACTTTATCGAGACCAGCACAAGTTTAGGCTTTGAAACCTTTTTGGTAGGGCACCTGGCAACGTCTAACAGAACTGGTGTTTTTCCCCAATGTTTCTTGCAGAACTATTTACAACGGCCAAGGCAAAGTAACTTAAATGTCCATCCATGAAAGAAAGGATGTCGAATATGTGATAAATATACACAATGGGATATTACCTAGTCCTAAAACAGAATGAAAATGTCATTTACAGCAACATGGACGGACCTAGAGATTATCATGTTAAGTAAAATAAGCCAAGTGGAGAAATACAAATATCATATGATATCGTTTATATGTGAAATTTTAAAAAAAGAAAGATACGAATGAGTTGGTATGCAAAACGGAAATATACCCACAGACATGGAAAGCAAACTTATGGCTACCAAAGGGGAAAGGGATACATCAGGAGTCTGGGATTATCAGAAACATACTACTGTATACAAGGTAGATAAGCAACAAGGGTCTACTGGATAGCACAGGGAAGTAGAGCCAATACCTTGCAATGACCTATCAGGGGAAATAATCCGAAGGAGAATATGTATATTTACATATATACTCTGAAACACTGATCAGCTTACAGACATGGAAAGCAAACTTATGGCTACCAAAGGGGAAAGGGATACATCAGGAGTCTGGGATTATCAGAAACATACTACTGTATACAAGGTAGATAAGCAACAAGGGTCTACTGGATAGCACAGGGAAGTAGAGCCAATACCTTGCAATGACCTATCAGGGGAAATAATCCGAAGGAGAATATGTATATTTACATATATACTCTGAAACACTGAATCAGCTATGTGCAATGCCTGTCCGTGCTCAGTCATTTCCGACTGCTTGTGATCTTATAGACGGCAGCCGCCAGGCTCCTCTGTCCATGGGATTCTCCAGGCAAGAATACTGGAGTGGGTTACCATTTCCACCTCCAGGGGATCTTCCTGACCCAAGGATTGAACCCACATCTCCAGCAGCTCCTGCACTGGCAGACAGATTCTTTACCTCTGAACCACCTGGGAAGCCCAAATCAGCTATACTTCAGTTTAAAATATATAAATTACTTTGAAAAAAAAAAAAAAGAACTGTTGATTTCCAGAATACATGTGGGGATCTGTGGTCAGTGTGGGCATGAGAGAGTCTGCCCACGGTGGGAAGGCAGCCAGTTTCCTCTAGCCACTGCCCATTTCACCAAAGCTCTGGTCTGAGAGCCTGGCTAATGGCACATGGCTTGTTGATGCTTCTAAATTTTTCAAATTTGGTAGTGCTCCAGACACCAACATACCTAGAGCATGTTTTCTTAACTTTCCACAGAACCAGTGTTACTGACTTCTAATTAACAATATGCTTTCGAACAGCAACTGAAAATGCTGACTTCTATGTTACTCAATAGGCAAATATAATCTTTAGTGGCATATTTCATCGCAAGTACAGTTTCATCATAAACACAGATAAATGCGTCTCATTCCCTTTTCAGCTATTGAGGGTCATCTGTGTTTTTCTCTTGGCCTTGGTTACCAGGAAACTCAAACAAATACAGTGTTCTCTAAGTTACTTTCTCACGTTGTCTGGAAATACCGGATTTTTCTGTTCATTTGGCATAATCTCTGATTTCTCCCCCCAGCTTTATTAATATGTAACTGACATATTATATTGAGTAAGCCTAAGTTGTACAACATGATGATTTGACATAGTGTGAAAAGATGACCACGATAAGATTAGCGTGCTGTTGCCTCCCGTAGTAACCACTTTTGTATTTGCCTGTGATGGGAACTTTAAGGTCTATTTTCCTAGCAACTTTCAAGTGTACAATACAGAACCGTTAGCTACAGTCACCGTGCACGCTTTAGACCCTGGAGCCTAGCTGTCTTCCAGCTGGAGATCGCTACTCTCTGACCACCTTCACTCAGTTCCCACCCACCCCCGCCCCTGGCCGTTATCAGGCTACCCTAGTTTTCTAAGAGTTTGTAACCTCTGAACTTTTAAATCCTCAGTTCTCCTGTTTTACTTTATGACTATTTCTGATACCATTAAGAATCCCTTTAGAACCAAGTAGTGGTCACATTCTCTATCTTCAAGTATTCTCCGTGAAAAGGAAGTCAAGATAAATCTAGTGTTTCCCAGTCCAGACACTAAGAAACAAATGTCATGAACTCAAGAATCAAGAGTACAAACAGTAATGTTAACAAAGAAAAAGAATCTAATAGGTCTATTTTTCAGTGTCAACAAAATCTTGAATTATTCTGATTTGATACTTTAAGCTCCAAGATGATTCTGATGTTCATTTCCATAACTGTAGCCAGTTTGAGTTTTTCTTTTTACTATGAAAGTCTCAGACATACCCAAAGTTGAAAAACTCCCTGGGCCCATTTGCCAGCTTAAAGTTCAAATCCTCAGCATTTTCCTAATATTGTGTCATATTTTGTGTTGGTTTTTCTTGTTCAATTGCTCAGTCATGTCTGACTCTTTGTGACCCCATGGACTGTAGCACGCCAAGCTTCCCTGTTCTTCACCTTCTCCCAGATTTGATCAAACTCATGTCCACTGAGTTGGGGATGCCATCCAGCCATCTCATCCTTTGTTGCCCCTTCTCCTCCTGTCTTCTATCTTTCCCAGCATCAGGATCTTTTCTAATGCGTCAGCTCTTCAAATCAGGTGACCAAAGTATTAGAGCTTCGGCATGTCTTTTCAATCAATATTCAGGATTGATTTTCTTTAGGATTGACTAGCTTGGTCTTCTTGCTGTCTAGGGGACTCTCAAGAGTCTTCTCCACACATTTAAAAATAAAGCGAATTTCTAAATCATGTTTTTAACATACTTACATACATATATTTTTAGCATGACCACCATACCATTAGCACATCTTTAAAAATTAACAATATTTTTAAATATCATCTTATTGGAAAAGACACTGATGCTGGGAAGGACTGAGGGCAGGAGAAGAAAGGGGTAACAGAGAATGAGATGGTTAGTTAGCGTCATTGACTCAATGGACACGAGTTTGAGTAATCTCAGGGAGACAGTGAAGGACAGGGAAATCTGATGTGCTCCCATCCATGGGATCACAAAGAGTCAGACACAAGTGAACAACAATAGTCATTCCATAATCAAATGTCTCTAGTTTTCATTAAAATCTCTTTTTACGCCAGTTTGTTCAAATCAGGGTCCCCTATAAGGTCTACACTCTGCATTCAGTTGTTATGATGGAGATATTCTTACATACCATGGCTTTCTATAGTCTGGAACGAGACATGTAAGGATGTAAAAGCATTCTCTTTGATGATGTGACTTGTTACAAATGCTACAGAAAACATCACAAAGCAGTTTCCTTTTTTAGCCTAAATATTGCACTACACAAGTGTAGGGGAGGAAGAAGCTTTCCTGGCCCTTCTTAGAGTCCCTGACTAGATGTGAAGATCAAATTGACAAAGACAGATTAATAGAAGCAAAGCATACCAATTTATTTAATGTAAGTTTTACATGACTTGGCAACCTTCCTAAGGAAATTAAGGCCCCAAAGAACAATTTAACTTGAGTGTTTCTGTGCTGGGTTTAGTGAAGAATGGGCAGCAAGGAAATATACTAGGACAAAGGGTATGAGCTAAGTGTAGGTAAGTGGGAGAAACAGCAAGGGCTGTGTGTGTGGAATCTTCTCAGTGTCCCTCAGTCTTGGCAATAACGATGCTCTTCTTCTCCAACTAGAGGAAGGGCACCTCTCTCATGAGGGTCCATGATCTGCTCTTGCGGAAGGTCCCAGAGTTCTTCCTGAACCTGCTGTTTCCACAAATCCCTTCATCATCTTAAAGTATTCAGTATGGCACTATTCAAATATGTGCCATATTTGAGGGTGGTCTGCAGAGAATCCCATGGAACAGAAGAGCCTGGTGGGCTCAGTCCTTAGGGGCTCCAAGAGTCGGGCATGGCTGAAGCGACGAAGCACATTAGCATTAGCACATTAGTCCTAAGCCTTACATGAGAAAATAAAAAATCCTGTTATTACAATGAGGCCCTCTTTTTAAACAGCCAACAGAGTACACAGCGAATTTCCTGTTTTCTTTTTATCATGACGTGATATCAGGCCATTTCTGTTTACTAGAGTCCGCATGATTCTCATTTGTAATAGCTGCATATTATTCCACCTTCTTGGCCACTACGCTACTGCTTTAGCCATTTGGGGCCCTGGCTTGATCCATCGGGGGTGGAAGGGGGACTGCTAGCCAAGGCTGGAAATTTTTGTCCCCCACCCCCAGGCTTTTGGCCCCCTATATTGCTTTTAGCCCCCATTGCTTATGAGTCTACCTGGGCTTCCCAGGTGGCTCAGCAGTCAAGAACCTGCCTGCCAGTGCAGGAGACATCAGAGACTCAGGTTTGATCTCTGGGTCAGGAAGATCCCCCGAAGGAGGGCGTGGCAACCTACTCCAGTGTTCCTGCCTGGAAAATCCCATGGATGGAGGAACCTAGCGGGCTGCAGTGCATGGAGTTGCAGAGAGTCAGACATGACTGAAGTTACTTAGCATGCACACAACGGGGATCTATGGAGGTGAGGAGGAAGAATGCGAGGGTGGGGGCAGGGAGTTGAGGGAAGTTCGCTATTTTCCCAGGACACACCTGAAAGGTTTCTACTCTTCTGTCCTCCGGGATGAGGTACCCTCTCCCTGAAGGACCAGCCCTGGGAAACGTGTATTTACCCCTCTTCTGAGACTAGTCGTGGTTAGAGAAGAGACCAAATCTGCCAGCTTGTGTGTCCATGACAAGCTTGGAGGATTCAGGCCCCAGGCAGCAAGGAATAGGCAGGGACCACGATCACTCCAGTTCCGTGCCCAGTGAGGACAAATGGGTGATGGACATGGAGTTCAGGACCTACAGAAAATCAAAGTTCTGAGTGTTAAGTAATGTGATGTCTTTCTTTTTCTCTCTCTGTTTCTTCTTTCATCGGAGCAGAGTTGACTCACAGTGCTGTGCTAATTTCTGCATTATAGCAAAGTGACTTAGTTATGCAGATATTTTCATTTTTATTTTCTTTGCCATTATGGTTTATCCCGGGACACTGAATATAGTTTCCTATGCTCTACAGTAGGACCCTGTTTTTCATCCACTCTCTGTATAAATGGCTTGTATCTGCTAACCCCAGACTCCAGTCCATCCCTCTCCCAGCCCTGCAGTCCCTCGGCAACCATAAGCCTGTGCTCTGCGCCTGTGAGTCTGTTTCTCCTTTGTAGGCGGGTCCATTTGTGTCATATTTTAGACTCTACATACAAGTGATGTCATGTGGTATTTGTCTTTCTCTGACTTCACTTAGTTGGATAATCTCTAGGTCTATGCAGGTTGTGACAAATGACATCATTTCACTCTGTTTATGGCGGAGTGGTATTCCATTGTATGTGTGCACACATCCTCTTCAGCCCTTCATCTGTCTTTGGACATAAATAATGCAGTATCTTCTCTATCATTAGTTGATCATCTTAGAATAATCCTGTGCCCAAAGGCTGGTTTTGTCAGGTGTGATCTGTAGGAAAAAAATCAAAAACACCGCTATCATCTCATTTGTTGTAGCAAGTGATGCATCCCACATAAAACAAGGCTCACAGTCTGGGTGCCTCTTGTGACCACAGTTGTACAGAATAATACTTTGATAATATTATTTTCGTTGTCATCAAAAAAGAATTTTCTAGGAATATTTCTGTGCGTTTAGATATTTGGGGGTTGAAATCAATCTTGAATTAAACATTTTTTAGAAAGAGATAAAGAGGAGGAGAGAGAGAGATTGTTTATCAAAACAGTGATACTAACCACCAGGAGGCAAACATAAATAAAGGCTCAGATGAAGCCATTTTCAAACACCAGCCACAGAGGTTTTAAACGGCAGCAATACCCACATTACAGAGAAAAACACTGAAAACAATTTTGTCGCATACCGAGTTCTTCAAATGCAACTTCTCAGACATAGCTCCATAACCCTGTTTTAACGAAAGGAACCTTGACAACACAATTAATCAAGCCAACAATTCAGTTGGGAAGGACCTGCCGACTGAAGCTCCCAGAGATGAGGTCGGACATAGGGAGCGTTGGACTTGCAACAGTGGTACCCTGTGGGGGCTGCTGCTGCTGCTAACTCGCTTGTTGTGTCCGACTCTATGCGACCCCATAGACAGCAGCCCACCAGGCTCCACCGTCCCTGGGATTCTCCAGGCAAGAACACTGGAGAGGGTTGCCATTTCCTTCTCCAGTGCATGAAATGAAAACTGAACATGAAGTCGCTCAGTCGTGTCCGACTCTTCAAGACTCCATGGACTGCAGTCCACCAGGCTCCTCTGTCCATGGGATTTTCTAGGCAAGAGTGCTGGAGTGGGGCCCTGTGGGGGAGGAGCTCAGAATTCTTGCACCTTAATATTTTGAATCTGCCAAAGCTCGAGCAATGAGAAAAAGCCTTAGACATCACCTCACGACATCGTTTTGATTTCCAAAGCAGCAACGAACTGTATTACTTGCAGTATCAGCATAACTGAGCCAGCATCGTTAAGAAGCCTGAGCGAGGCACACAGCTGGCACATTGTGCGTTCAGACTGATGCGCTTCCAGCCGCAGTGTCCCTGATGTTTGTGCGGGAAAACTGTGCCCTGTCACAGAATCTGCAAGACGACGCTTATCTGACAGCTCTGGGAAGTGCAAAGCCAAGCACGAGGGAAAGAAATATGTTCCCAACAGTAAGTAGCAGATGTTCTTAGATCAAATATTTCTGTGAAGAACTATAGAAGAATCAACTGATGAAATAGCAGAGGATATTTTCAAGGCTTACATCATGGTTTAAAAAAAAAAGAGAGAGAGAAGAAGAAGTCTCTCGAGCTCAGCTTCCTTGGCTTCTTCATCTGTAGAGGGAGGATGGGGCTTCTGCTAGTGGTCATGAACCCGTCTGCCAACGCAGGAGGCATAAGACACGTGAGTTCGATCCCTGGGTTGGGAAGATCCCCTGGAGGAGGGCATGGCAACCCACTCCAGTGTTCTCGCCTGAAGAATCCCATGGACAGAGGAGCCTGGGGGGCTACAGTCCATTGGACTGCAGAGTCGGACATGACTAAAGAGACTTAGCACACAGGCAGGCAGAGGGGGAGCGGAGGTCACATTTCTCCTAAAATCACGGTTCTCAGTGTGGTTATGGGCAGAGGCAGGTATGTGGTTCCAGAAGGAAGTGTTTTACTACCAGACATGGATTAGAGGTATTAGTACTAAAGCAAAGAGGCAGAGGCAGAAAATAAAAAGGCAAAAAAAAAAAAAAGGAAGAAAGCAAGAAACAATGAGGAGTGGTCACCTCTAGGAAAAGTGAAAATATTGTCTCAAACATAACCCTCTTGGCTGCTGCTAAAACCATGGCATGTGAAATTTTTGCAGAGTTTGGGGTGAAAAAAAATCAAGAATCCCACAAACCTGGCATTCAAACCAAAGCATTTTTGCAATTAAAAAAAAAATTTGTTTTTATTTTTTTGGCTGTACCAGGTCTTAGTTGTGAAATGTGGGATCTAGTTCTCTGACCAGGACTATCCTAACCTGGGCCCCTGGAACTAGGAACGTGGAGTTTTAGGCATTGGACCACAAGGGAAGTCCCTATTTTTGCATTCTTTCAGCCCTCTCCACCTCCGGGCCTGATCTACCTACTACGTGTCACCCAGTCTTGAAACTCAGACCCTTCCTTCAAGAACCCCCTCTCTCTCTAAGCCTGGGAGTGTCGGAGGTATTCCCAAGGAAGCAATGGCCCTGGGAGGACCCACTGGTGACCCACGTGGCCATCTTTCTGGCCCTTCTTCCCTTCTCCATCCAGTGGAGATGAAGGCTTCTCTCACTCATCCCTGCTCCGTCCCTGAACCTGTGCATCCAAACAGGTTCAGGGGCTCAGCTCGCCTGTTTTCTGTTTGTCAGGAGCATTGTCCTGAGTTGTGAATGACAAAGCACTCTGCTTCCTTCCTTGGTTTTTACAGTTCACTTTGTCACTACCAGCTCCACAGTTGAGCCTTGCTGCTGCTGCTGCTGCCAAGTCGCTTCAGTCGTGTCCAACTTTGTGCTACCCCATAGATGGCAGACCATCAGGCTCCCCCGTTCCTGGGATTCTCCAGGCAAGAACACTGGAGTGGGTTGCCATGTCCTTCTCCAATGCATGAAAGTGAAAAGTGAAAGTGAAATTGCTCAGTCCTGTCCGACTCTTAGCGACCCCACGGACTGCAGCCAACCAGGCTCCTCTGTCCATGGGATTTTCCAGGCAAGAGTTCTAGAGTGGGGTGCCATTGCCTTCTCCAAATTAAGCCATAAGCCAAAGTAAATTTGGTGTCTATTTGGAAAGAGAGAGACTAGGAAGCTTACCCACCTCCTGTCCCTGATGTGTTTGCGTTTTGCCTCCGTTGTTCCAACTCCGTGTATCTGGGACTGCTAATAACCCGCAGCTGCAGAATTGCCCCTGCCCCAGTACTGAATTCTGTGAGAGGCAGGACACTTGCCGAGATGCCCAGTCACGTGCCCCTTGTTGTACTGAGTGAGATAGAATTAACTGGCCTCCCAGGCCTGAGACTCAGAAGCTCACTGGCCATCACTGGTGTTCTGAACTGTTCTTCAAGTGTCTTTCTACAACAGCAGCCCCATCGCTCAGCTTCTCAAACCAGAAACATGAGGACAAGGGGGGTCACTTTTTTCAGTTTCCACTTCTTCAGGCCTCTGCCTTGAAGGAGTGGGATCAAACACTTGGTCTGCCTCTGGGACATTCTCAAACCTGCTCCACATTTTTCTGACTCCAGGCACCACCCATGTTCATGTCTCAGCAAAATTACTATGATTGTCTCCTATGGGCTTTTCAGACCTTCCTTACTTATCTCAACCTAACAAACTACTTGATCTTTTAAATAAACACAAATCTGATCATGTTAATCTGACAGTTTTCCTTCTGTGCTTTCCGTTGAGTTTGGGATAGGAGTGGCATTGCATTGGTGTTGCGTTGATGCTAAAGCTGAAACTCTGATACTTTGGCCACCTCATGTGAAGAATTGACTCATTGGAAAAGGCTCTGATGCTGGGAGAGATTGAGGGCAGGAGGAGAAGGGGACAACAGAGGATGAGATGGCTGGATGGCATCACCGACTTGATGGGCATGAGTTGAGTAAACTCTGGGAGTTGGTGATGGACAGGGAGGCCTGGTATGCTGCAGTCCATGGGGCCGCAGAGTAGGACACAACTGAGCAACTGAACTGAACTGGTTTGGAACACTTTGCCTAAGCTATTTATATGACTTGATAACATCACTTTCTTCAGATCTTTGCTTAAGTATAATTCTGACCACCCTACATAAAACTGCAGCTCCCTCTTACACTGTTGGTGGGAATGCAAACTGGTATAGCCACTATGGAGAACAGTGTGAAGATTTCTTTAAAAATTGCAAATAGAACTGCCTTATGACCCAGCAATCCCACTACTGGGCATACACACCAAGGAAACCAGAACTGGAAGAGACACATGTACACCAATGTTCATTGCAGCACTATTTATAATGACCCAGCAATCCCACTACTGGGCATACACACCAAGGAAACCAGAACTGGAAGAGACACATGTACACCAATGTTCATTGCAGCATTATTTATAATAGCCAGGACATGGAAGCAACCTAGATGTCCATCAGCAGATGAATGAATAAGAAAGCTGTGGTACAGATACATAATGGAGTATTACTCAGCCATTAAAAAGAATACATTTGAATCAGTTCTAATGAGATGGATCAAACTGGAGCTGATTATACAGAGTGAAGTAAGCCAGAAAGAAAAATACCAATACAGTATACTAGCATATATATATCGAATTTAGAAAGATGGTAATGATGACCCTATATGCAAGACAGTAAAAGAGACACAGATGTATAGAACGGACTTTTGGACTCTGAGGGAGAGGGAGAGGGTGGGATGACTTGGGAAAATGGCATTGAAACATGTATACTATCATGTAAGAAACGAAGCACCAGTCTATGTTCGATACAGGATACAGGATGCTTGGGGCTGGTGCATGGGGATGATCCAGAGAGATGATATGGGGTGAGAGGTGGGAGAGAGGTTCAGGATTGGGAGCTCATATACACCCATGGCGGATTCACATCAGTGTATGGCAAAACCAGTACAGTATTGTAAAGTAAAATAAAGTAAAAATAAAATTTTTTAAAAAGTAAATTCAAAAAAAAACCAAAACCCTGCAGCTCCCATACCTCTTATCCCCCATGTTCTCCTTTCCATCTCTCTATAAAATTTCTCACCATCTTACCTACTAGAACTTATTTTTTAAATTTAAGAATAGTTGATTTAAAATATTATGTTAGTCTCAGGTGTGCCTTGAAATAATTCAATTCATTTCAGTTTAGTTCAGTCGCTCAGTTGTGTCCGACTCTTTGTGACCCCATGGGCTGCAGCACAACAGGCCTCCTAGTCCATCACCAACTCTTGGAGCTTGCTCACACTCATGTCCATTGAGTCAGTGATTCCATCCAACCATCTCATCCTCAATCCATCTTATTATCTCTCTTTGCTATTCTTTGGAACTCTGCATTCAAATAGGTATACCTTTCTTTTTCTCCTTTGCTTTGCACACCTTTACTTTTCTCAGCTATTTGTAAGGCCTCCTCAGATAACCATTTTGCCTTTTTGCAAAAGGGGATGGTTGGGGATGGTTATGATCTCTGCCTCCTGTACAATGTCACGAACCTACATCCATAGTTCTTCAGGCACTCTGTCTACCAGATCTAATCCTTTGAATCTGTTTCTCACTTCCACTGTATAATCATAAGGGATTTGATTTAGGTCATACCTAAATGGTCTAGTGGTTTTCCTTGCTTTCTCCAATTTAAGTCTGAATTTGGCAATAAGGAGTTCATAATCTGAGCCACAGTCAGCTCCCAGTCTTATTTTTGCTGACAGTATAGAGCCTCTCCATCTTTGGCTGCCAAGAATATAATCAATAAATCAACTCAATTATACATATGTATTTTTTTCAGATTCATTTTCATTATAGGTTGTTTTAAGACATTGAATATAGTTTCCTGTGTTGTACAGTAGACCCTTTCCCTCTTACACTGTTGGTGGGAATGCAAACTGGTATAGCCACTATGGAGAACAGTGTGAAGATTTCTTTAAAAATTGCAAATAGAACTGCCTTATGACCCAGCAATCCCACTACTGGGCATACACACCAAGGAAACCAGAACTGGAAGAGACACATGTACACCAATGTTCATTGCAGCACTATTTATAATGACCCAGCAATCCCACTACTGGGCATACACACCAAGGAAACCAGAACTGGAAGAGACACATGTACACCAATGTTCATTGCAGCATTATTTATAATAGCCAGGACATGGAAGCAACCTAGATGTCCATCAGCAGATGAATGAATAAGAAAGCTGTGGTACAGATACATAATGGAGTATTACTCAGCCATTAAAAAGAATACATTTGAATCAGTTCTAATGAGATGGATCAAACTGGAGCTGATTATACAGAGTGAAGTAAGCCAGAAAGAAAAATACCAATACAGTATACTAGCATATATATATCGAATTTAGAAAGATGGTAATGATGACCCTATATGCAAGACAGTAAAAGAGACACAGATGTATAGAACGGACTTTTGGACTCTGAGGGAGAGGGAGAGGGTGGGATGACTTGGGAAAATGGCATTGAAACATGTATACTATCATGTAAGAAACGAAGCACCAGTCTATGTTCGATACAGGATACAGGATGCTTGGGGCTGGTGCATGGGGATGATCCAGAGAGATGATATGGGGTGAGAGGTGGGAGAGAGGTTCAGGATTGGGAGCTCATATACACCCATGGCGGATTCACATCAGTGTATGGCAAAACCAGTACAGTATTGTAAAGTAAAATAAAGTAAAAATAAAATTTTTTAAAAAGTAAATTCAAAAAAAAACCAAAACCCTGCAGCTCCCATACCTCTTATCCCCCATGTTCTCCTTTCCATCTCTCTATAAAATTTCTCACCATCTTACCTACTAGAACTTATTTTTTAAATTTAAGAATAGTTGATTTAAAATATTATGTTAGTCTCAGGTGTGCCTTGAAATAATTCAATTCATTTCAGTTTAGTTCAGTCGCTCAGTTGTGTCCGACTCTTTGTGACCCCATGGGCTGCAGCACAACAGGCCTCCTAGTCCATCACCAACTCTTGGAGCTTGCTCACACTCATGTCCATTGAGTCAGTGATTCCATCCAACCATCTCATCCTCAATCCATCTTATTATCTCTCTTTGCTATTCTTTGGAACTCTGCATTCAAATAGGTATACCTTTCTTTTTCTCCTTTGCTTTGCACACCTTTACTTTTCTCAGCTATTTGTAAGGCCTCCTCAGATAACCATTTTGCCTTTTTGCAAAAGGGGATGGTTGGGGATGGTTATGATCTCTGCCTCCTGTACAATGTCACGAACCTACATCCATAGTTCTTCAGGCACTCTGTCTACCAGATCTAATCCTTATCTTACCTACTAGAACTTATTTTTTAAATTTAAGAATAGTTGATTTAAAATATTATGTTAGTCTCAGGTGTGCCTTGAAATAATTCAATTCATTTCAGTTTAGTTCAGTCGCTCAGTTGTGTCCGACTCTTTGTGACCCCATGGGCTGCAGCACAACAGGCCTCCTAGTCCATCACCAACTCTTGGAGCTTGCTCACACTCATGTCCATTGAGTCAGTGATTCCATCCAACCATCTCATCCTCAATCCATCTTATTATCTCTCTTTGCTATTCTTTGGAACTCTGCATTCAAATAGGTATACCTTTCTTTTTCTCCTTTGCTTTGCACACCTTTACTTTTCTCAGCTATTTGTAAGGCCTCCTCAGATAACCATTTTGCCTTTTTGCAAAAGGGGATGGTTGGGGATGGTTATGATCTCTGCCTCCTGTACAATGTCACGAACCTACATCCATAGTTCTTCAGGCACTCTGTCTACCAGATCTAATCCTTTGAATCTGTTTCTCACTTCCACTGTATAATCATAAGGGATTTGATTTAGGTCATACCTAAATGGTCTAGTGGTTTTCCTTGCTTTCTCCAATTTAAGTCTGAATTTGGCAATAAGGAGTTCATAATCTGAGCCACAGTCAGCTCCCAGTCTTATTTTTGCTGACAGTATAGAGCCTCTCCATCTTTGGCTGCCAAGAATATAATCAATAAATCAACTCAATTATACATATGTATTTTTTTCAGATTCATTTTCATTATAGGTTGTTTTAAGACATTGAATATAGTTTCCTGTGTTGTACAGTAGACCCTTATTGTCATATCTATCTTATATATAGCAGTGTGTATGTATTAACCTCAAACTCCAAATTTTTCCCTCCCTTCCTTTTCCCCTTTGGTAGCTATACATTTGTTCTGTACGTCTGTGAGTCTATTTCTGTTTCGTAAATAAGTTCATTTGTATCGTAGATTCTACATATAAGTGATATAATGGGGTGTGTGCTTTCCTCTGACTTCCTTCACTTAGTATGATGATCTCTAAGTCCATCCGTGTTGCTGCAGATGGCATTATTTCACTCTTTTTTATGGCCGAGTAGTATTCCATTGTATATATACCACAACTTCTTTACCCATTCGTCTGTTAATGGACACTTAGCTTGTTTCTATGTCTTGACTATTTAAATAGTACTGTTGTGAACATGGTGTGCATGTATCTTCTCAAATTAGAGTTTTTGTCATTTCAGATACATGCCAGGAGAGGGATTGCTGGGCCATTTAGAAACTGTTTTCAGTATGATTCTGCACAGTGGCCGTGCCTATTTACATCCCACCAACAGCATAGGAGGGCTCCTCCTCTCCGTGCTCTCTCCAGCAGGTGTCGTTTGCAGACGTGCTGGTGATGGCCATTCTCGCTGCCAGGAGCCCTTTATTGTTCCCCAGTGACTCCCTGCCTCTTCCAGGTCATCCTGGGCCCCCAGTGTGACCCAGCAAAGCAGGTACCTTGTACCTTCTGCTTATTACTCTAGTCTCAGTACCTACAGTGATGCCTGTCACATGGTAAGCACGCAACCAACATTCACCAGTGTTGAATCAAATCAAGAACTTAGTAGTGAGTGCTGGTCAGGGTTTAAATTCAAGCAATCAGACCCCAGAAATCTTGATACTTGCCGTTAAAGCTTCTATGAGCACTTCCAGAAGTGCCCAGTCACTACAGTCGTGTCTGACTCTGTGCGGCCCTGTGGACTGCAGCCCTCCAGGCTCTTCTGTCTGGGATTCTCCAGGCAGGAATACCAGAGTGGGTTGCCATGCCCTCCTCCAAAGGATCTTCCCGACCCAGGGATCAAACCCAGGTCTCTTATGACTCCTGCACTGGCAGGTGGGTTCTTTGCAACTAGTGCCACCAACAAATCACAGTGAAAGATGGCAGAAGACCCTGGAGGTGCTCAGGAGATAGGTAGTGACATGTAATTTTGTAGCATTTATAGCTGAGAATTTTAGATTCCATCAAAAGAACACACGACTCTGTGAAGATCTGTGACACTGTTTCCAAAATTACCAGAAAATGCTGTATGGTAAAGGTTTGAAAGAGAAGCATGAGGCTATTGACTATTTCTGAGGGAGAAGACATTGATCCTAAGCAAGCAACTAGAGAAAAACAGTAGCAAAACAAAGGAAAATGCGGTTGACTGCTTGTCTCTAGACAGATTGCAAATGGAAAAGAGTTCTCCATCATCCTTTCTCCGCCGATGGGGGAGAGGAAAGATCCTCCCTGTCCCCACAGTGGACAGGTCAAAGGTAATCCGTAGATGCTGATGGAAGCATCAGAAAGATAGAAACAGTTGCAGAAAGTAAGCTCCTCCCCTGGCGGCTCAGAGATAAAGAATCCACATGCAATGCAGGAGCCACAGGAGACACGGGTTGGATCCCTGATTTGGGAAGACTCCCTGGAGGAAGGCATGGAAACCGTTCCAGTGTTCTTGTTTGGGAAATCCCACGGATAGAGGAACCTGGAGGGCTACAGTCCATAGCAATCTCCTCCCACCTGAAGGGTTTGAGGGTAGGGGGATATCACAGAGAACAAATAGCTTATTACTCATTCAGCCAAGAACCTTAGACGTTCCTTTTACAAAGAAACAAACTGAACAGGAAGGCAGAGTTCTCTACGCCAGGGCCTTAAGTCAAAAATTAATAACATTAAAAAACATCCTGACTCTGGAAATTTTTTAAAAAGTCCCCTAAATAGCAGTTTTTGAATCTTTATCAAAATTAACAATATACTGACACTATACCCAGCAAATCGGTTTCTTTTTTAAACTATTTATTTTTGAAATATAGTTGATTTACAGTATTGTGTTAATTCCAACATATTTGTTTCTGAGTCACCAACCTTCAGAAATACTTGCCCATTCAGCAGGATGTATGTCTCTAGGATAGTCACTGGAGTCTTGTGTGTGACAGTAAAAACCTTGGGGGAATCCAGATACCATCCATAAGGTTGTTGCTATTGTTTGGTTGCTAAGTCGTGTCTCACGCTTTTGTGACCCCATGGACTGTAGCCTGACAGGCTCCTCTGTCCATGGGATTTCC
>SJYC01026264.1:0-20803 GCA_006408675.1 Madoqua kirkii
TCCTTGCATCCAGTTTGATCGTGGTGTATGAGCTTTTTGATGTGCTGCTGATTTCTATTTGCTAAAATTTTGTTGCAGATGTTTGCATCAGTGATATTGGACTGCAGTTTTCTTTTGGGGGTTGTCTTTGTCTGGTTTTAGCATCAGGGTAATGGTGACCTTGCAGAATGAGTTTGAAAGTGTTCCTTCATCTGCAACTTTTTGAAAGAGTTTTAGAGGGATAGGCATTGGCTCTTCTCTAAATGTTTGATAGAATTCTCCTGTGAAGAGCCATCTGGTCCTGGGCTTTTGTTTTTCCGGAGCTTTTTGATTACAGCTTCAATTTCAGTGCTTGTAATTTGGTTCTTCATAATTTCTATTTCTTCCTGGTTCAGTCTTGGAAGATTGAACTTTTTTAAGAATCTATCCATTTCTTCTAGGTTATCCATTTTATTGCCATGTGGTTGTCTATAAGAGTCTCATAATCCTTTGTATTTCTGCATTGTCTGTTGTAACCCCTTCTTTTTCGTTTCTAATTTTATTAATTTGATTCTTCTGTCTTTTTTTCTTGATGAGTCTGGCTAAAGGTTTGTCAGTTCTGTTTATCCTCTCAAAGAGCCAGCTTTTAGCTTTATTAATCTTTACTATTGTATCTTTTATTTCCTTTTCACTTATTTTTGCTCTGATCTTTACGATTTCTTTCCTTCTACTAATTTTGGAATTTTTTAAATTCTTCTTTTTCTTTGTATTTCTGCATTGTCTGTTGTAACCCCTTCTTTTTCGTTTCTAATTTTATTAATTTGATTCTTCTGTCTTTTTTTCTTGATGAGTCTGGCTAAAGGTTTGTCAGTTCTGTTTATCCTCTCAAAGAGCCAGCTTTTAGCTTTATTAATCTTTACTATTGTATCTTTTATTTCCTTTTCACTTATTTTTGCTCTGATCTTTACGATTTCTTTCCTTCTACTAATTTTGGAATTTTTTAAATTCTTCTTTTTTCCAGTTGTTTTAGGTGTGAATTTAGATTGTCTATTCGATGTTTTCCTTGTTTCTTGAGGCAGGACTGTATTGCTATAAACTTCCCTCTTAGATCTGCTTTTGCTGCATCCCATAGGTTTTGAGTTGTCGTGTTTTCATTGTCATTTGTTTCTAGAATTTCTTTGATTTCCTTTTTTTTTTTTCCAGTTGTTTTAGGTGTGAATTTAGATTGTCTATTCGATGTTTTCCTTGTTTCTTGAGGCAGGACTGTATTGCTATAAACTTCCCTCTTAGATCTGCTTTTGCTGCATCCCATAGGTTTTGAGTTGTCGTGTTTTCATTGTCATTTGTTTCTAGAATTTCTTTGATTTCCTTTTTTATTTCTTCAGTAACCTGTTAGTTATTTAGAAACATCTTGTTTAATCTCCATGTGTTTGTGTTTCTTACAGTTTTTTCCTTGTAATTGATATCTAGTCTCATAGCATTGTGGTCAGAGAAGATGCTCGATGTGATTTCAATTTTCTTAAATTTACTGAGGTTTGATTTGTGACCTAATATTGTGGTCTATCCTGGAGAATGCTCTGTGTGCACTTGAGAAGAAGGTGTATTCTTCTGCCTTTGGATGGAATGTCCTGAAGATATCAATGAGATTCATCACATCTAATGTATCATTTAAGACTTGTGCTTCCTTATTAATTTTCTGTTTTGATGATCTGTCCATTGGTGTGAGTGAGGTGTTAAAGTCTCCTGTTATTATTGTGTTGCTGTCAATATTGTGTTATTTCTCCTTTTAATGTCTGTTAGTGTTTGTCTTATGTATCAAGGTGCGCCTGTGTTGGGTGAATAGATTATTTAGAATGATGTCTTCCTCTTGGATTGATCCCTTGACCATTCTGTAGTGTCCTTCTTTATCTCTTGTCATCTTTTTCATTTTAAGGTCTGTTTTGTCTGCTATGAGGATTGCTACTCCAGCTTTCTTTTGCTTCTCATTTGCATGGAATAAATGTTTCTATCCTCTCATTTTCAGCCTATATGTGTCTTTAGGTCTGAAGTGGGTTTCTTATAGACAGCATATATATGGGTCTTATTTTTTTATCCATTCAGCCTGTCTGTGTCTTTTGATTGGAGCATTTAATCCAATTTCATTTGAAGTAATTATTAATATATATGTTCCAATTGCTATTTTCTTAATTGTTTGAGGTTGATTATGTAGATCTTCTTTCTTCTCTTGCATTTCTTGACTATATAAGTCCCTTTAAATTTGTTGTAAAGCTGGCTTAGTGGTAATGAATTCTCTTAACTTTTGTTGTCTGAAAAGCTTTTGATTTGTCCATCAATTTTGAATGAGATCCTTGCTGGATACAGTAATCTTGGTTGTAGAGTTTTCCCTTTCAGTACTTTAAATATATCCTGCCATTCCCTTCTGGCCTGCAGAGTTTCTGCTGAAAGATCAGCTGTTAAGCATATGGGCTTTCCCTTGTATGTTACTTGTTGCCTCTCCTTTGCTACTTTTAATATTCTTTCTTTGTGTTTAGTCTTTGTTAGTTTGATTAGTATGTGTTTTGGCATGCTTCTCCTTGGGTTTATCCTATGTGGGACTCTGCGCCTCTTGGACTTGACTGACTATTTCCTTTTTCCACTGTGGGTGTGGGGAAATTTTAAGTTATAGTCTCTTCAAAAATTTTCTCATACCCTTTCTTTTTCTCTTCTTCTTCTGGAACCCCTATAATTCAAATGTTGGTGTGTTTGATATTGTCCCAGAAGTCTCTGAGACTATCTCAGTTCTTTTCTTTTCTTTTTTTTTTTTTTACTTTATTCTGGTCTTCATAAGTTATTTCCACCATCTATCTTCTAGCTCACTGATTCATTTTTCTGTTGCCGATATTCTGCCATTTATTCCTTCTAGAGTATTTTTAATTTCAGTAAATGTGTTGTTTGTGTCTGTATGTTTATGCTTTAATTCTTCTAGGTCTTTGTTAATTGATTCTTGCATTTTCTCCTTTTTGTTTTCAAGGGTTTTTATCATCTCTACTATCGTTATTCTGAATTCTTTTTCAGGTAGTGTGCCTATTTCCTCTTCATTTATTTGGACATCTGTGTTTCTAGTTTGTTCCTTCATTTGTCTAACATTTCTCTGCCTTTTCTTTCTTTTTTTTTTTTTTTAAACTTATTGTCTTTAAGATCTCCTTTCCCCAGGCTTCAAGGTTGAATTCTTTGTTCCTTTTGGTTTCTGCCCTCCTAAGGTTGGTCCAGTGGTTTGTGTAAGCTTTGTATATGTGTTTTTGTTTGTTTGTTTATTTATTTTCTTCTGATTGGCAAATCTAAGCGAGGTGGTAATCCTGTCTGCTGATGACTGTCCATTCTGTTCATTGTTCAGATGAGGCATCTTGCACAGGGTGCTACTGGTGGTTGGGTGATGCCCGGTCTTGTATTCAAGTGGTTTCCCTTGTGTGAGTTCTCACTATCTAATAGTCCTTAGAGTTAATTCTCTGGTAGTCTAGGGTTTTGGAGTCAGTGTTCCCACTCCAAAGGCTCAGGGCTTGATCTCTGGTCAGGAATGAAGATTCCAAAATTTATTTGCTATGGCATTAAGTGAGATCAAAACAAATACCCCAAAATGAGAAATCAAAGATGAACCCCAGGCAAAGAGCAGTTAAAAAATCAGGCAAATAATAATTAAAATAATGGAATGTACATATACACTTATAAGCAAAGTTAAAACAGTACAGCAAAAATAAAGTACAGTAGATTGATCTGGTGAACAAAAAAAATCAAAAATTATATTTACCAGTTAAGAAAATGCTAATGAAAGCACAAACTGGAAAAAACAACTAAGGTAAGGTGCCAAGTGGGGGATAAGGCAATGAAGACAAAACTAACAAACATGTTGAGAGGAAAGGAAAGAAAGAAAAGAAAGAATAGATATGCAAAGTTAAACAGAGGTAGATGAAGATTTACCTACATTAAAGATTATCTGCAAGGAGAAAAGTACAGTAGAAAGGCAAACAAAGGAATAAATGTAGAAAAAATATAAGTGTAAAAAGTTAGAAATTAAAATTACAAAAAGGAGAAAAGAACAAAAAGTGAAAAAAAGAAGAAAGAAAAAGAGGAAGACAAAAAGAGAAAACTCCATAGAACTACAGAAACCCAGTGTAGAGGCAGAGGTTTATGACAACAATAAAAAGTGTGACTGAACACACACACACACACACACATCCATAAGCAAAATCAAAAGATTCCAGCAAAAATAATGTACAATAGATTGACCCAGCGAATAAAGGAAACTAAAACTTACACCTACTAGTTAGAACAAAACTACATAAACCACAAACTGAAAAACAAAGCTAAAGCAAGGTGCAAATTGGGGAATAAAGCAATGAAAATAAAACTAACAAATATGTTCCTAGGAAAGGAAAGAAAGAAAAGAAAGACGAGATATGCAAAGTTAAATAGAGATCGATAAAGAAGATTTATATACATTAAAGATTAAATGCAAGAGGAAAAGGACAGTAGGAAAAGGAAACAAAGGCATAAATGTAGAAAAAATAATAACAGATTTAAAAAACTAAAATTTAAAAAAAGAGAGAGAGAGAAAAGAAAACTCCACAGAACTACAAAAGCCCGATATAGTGGCAGAGGTTTATAACAAAGGTGACTGAGAAAAAATAAATACTCAATAGCTTAACTAGATTTCATAGTGGTGATAAAATCGACTTTCTTTTGCCTGTAGCATCTCTGCCCCAGTGAGGGTTGAGTGTGAAGATGGTGCAGATGCTTGGCTTGCGGGAACCCTGGTGGCGCCAACTGTGCAGGGATAAGGACTGCCTCTGCTGCGTGACTTATGGCCCTATCAGTCTGTTTTCAAGCCTTTTATAGCTGGCAATCAGAAGGTCTCTTTAGCCAGTCTTTCTCCATAGTTCCACCCGTTCAGGCACCTACAAGGCTTCCTTGCCTAGGGTCCTTCTCTGTTGTTCAGTGCATCAGGCACATAGAGGGGCCCCATGGCTAGGGTGCTACTCTGTAGATTGGGACACCAGGCATTTAAAGGGGTGCCCTGGGTAGGGTCCTACTCTGTAGTTCACAGCATCAGGCTTTTGATGGGCTAACCTCTCTACTGTTCAGTTGCCAGTGTTGGCATGTGGGGAGAGAGAGGCTATGGTGATGGCTCCACCCTCTACTTGTGACTCAGCAGTATCATCTTGCTTCCATGGCTGCCCCGCTTTCTTTCACAGGCATTTCTCACCACAATATCCTCCTCACATCCCCACAATCTGTCTCTCTGCAGTCAACAGCAGCCCTCGCCCTGGGATTGCTCCACAATCCCTAAACTCCAGCTCCCGCCACTGTGTCTTTCAGGGACCCTGTGTTCCTGTCTAGGGTATGTATGGCTGTGGCAAAGACTGTCTTATTCTCACTCCATTTCAGTCAGTTCAATCATTCAGTCTTGTCCAATTCTTTGCAACCCCATGGACTACCACAAGCCAGGCTTCCCTGTCCATCAACTGCCAGAGTTTACTCAAACTCATGTCCATTGGGTCATTGATGCCATCCAACCATCTCAGCCTCTGTTGTCCTCTTCTTCTGCCCTCAATCTTTCCCAGCATCAGGGTCTCTTCAAAGAGTCGGCTCTTTGCATGAGGTGGCCAAAGTGCTGGAGTTTCAGCTTTAGCATCATTCCTTTCAAAGAAATCCCAGGGTTGATCTCCTTCAGAATGGGCTGGTTGGATCTCCTTGCAGTCCAAGGGACTCTCAAGAGTCTTCTCCAACACCACAGTTGAAAAGCATCAATTCTTTGGTGCTCAGCTTTCTTTATAGTCCAACTCTCACATCCATACATGACTACTAGAAAAACCATAGTTTTAATTAGATGGAACTTTGTTGGCAAAGTAATGGCTCTGCTTTTTAATATGCTGTCTAGATTGGTCTTAACTTTCCTTCCAAGGAGAGAACATCTTTTAATTTCATTGGCTGCAGTCACCATCTGCACTGATTTTGGAGTCCCCCAAAATAAAGTCATCACTGTTTTCACTGTTTCCTCTGTTTCCCCATCTATTTGCCATGAAGTGATGGGACCGGATGCCATGATTTTAATTTTCTGAACGCTGAGCTTTAAGCCTACTTTTTCACTCTCCTCTTTCACTTTCTTCGAGAGGCTCTTTAGCTCCCCTTCACTTTCTGCCATAATGGTGGTGTCATCTGCATATCTGAGGTTATTGATATTTCTCCCAGCAATCTTGATTCCTGGATGAAGCTTGTGCTTCATCCAGTCCAGTATTTCTCGTGATGTATTCTGCATATAAGTTAAATTAGCAAGGTTACAATATACGGTCTTGATGTACTCCTTTCCCGATTTGGAACCAGTCTGTTTTTTCATGTCCAGTTTTGACTGTTGTTCCCTAATCTGCATACAGACTTCTCAAGAGGCAAATCAGGTGGTCTGGTATTCCCATCTCTTTAAGAAATTTCCACAGTTTGTTGTGATCCACACAGTCAAAGGCTTTGGCATAGTCAAATGAAGCAGAAGTAGATGCTTTTCTGGAATTCTCTTGATTTTTCTATGATCCAATGGATGTTGGAAATTTGATCTCTGGTTCCTCTGCTAAATACAGCTTGAAGACCTGGAAGTTGTCATTTCACAGACTGTTGAAACCTCTCTTGGAGAATTTTGAGCTTTACTTTGTTAGCATGTGAGATGAGTGCAATTGTGCAGTAGTTTAAACATTCTTTGTCATTGCCCTTCTTTGTGATTGGAATGAAACTGACCTTTTCCAGTCCTGTGGCCACTGTTGAGTTGTTCTTATTTGCTGGCATATTGAGTGTAGCACTTTCAAAGCATCATCTTTTAGGATTTAAAATAGTTCAACTGGAATTCTAGCACCACCACTAGCTTTGTTTGTAGTGATGCTTCCTGAGGCCCACTTGACTTTGCACTCCAGGTTGTCTGGCTCTAGATGACTGATCACTCGCCACTGTGTCTTTCAGGGACCCTGTGTTCCTGTCTAGGGTATGTATGGCTGTGGCAAAGACTGTCTTATTCTCACTCCATTTCAGTCAGTTCAATCATTCAGTCTTGTCCAATTCTTTGCAACCCCATGGACTACCACAAGCCAGGCTTCCCTGTCCATCAACTGCCAGAGTTTACTCAAACTCATGTCCATTGGGTCATTGATGCCATCCAACCATCTCAGCCTCTGTTGTCCTCTTCTTCTGCCCTCAATCTTTTCCAGCATCAGGGTCTCTTCAAAGAGTCGGCTCTTTGCATGAGGTGGCCAAAGTGCTGGAGTTTCAGCTTTAGCATCATTCCTTTCAAAGAAATCCCAGGGTTGATCTCCTTCAGAATGGGCTGGTTGGATCTCCTTGCAGTCCAAGGGACTCTCAAGAGTCTTCTCCAACACCACAGTTGAAAAGCATCAATTCTTTGGTGCTCAGCTTTCTTTATAGTCCAACTCTCACATCCATACATGACTACTAGAAAAACCATAGTTTTAATTAGATGGAACTTTGTTGGCAAAGTAATGGCTCTGCTTTTTAATATGCTGTCTAGATTGGTCTTAACTTTCCTTCCAAGGAGAGAACATCTTTTAATTTCATTGGCTGCAGTCACCATCTGCACTGATTTTGGAGTCCCCCAAAATAAAGTCATCACTGTTTTCACTGTTTCCTCTGTTTCCCCATCTATTTGCCATGAAGTGATGGGACCGGATGCCATGATTTTAATTTTCTGAACGCTGAGCTTTAAGCCTACTTTTTCACTCTCCTCTTTCACTTTCTTCGAGAGGCTCTTTAGCTCCCCTTCACTTTCTGCCATAATGGTGGTGTCATCTGCATATCTGAGGTTATTGATATTTCTCCCAGCAATCTTGATTCCTGGATGAAGCTTGTGCTTCATCCAGTCCAGTATTTCTCGTGATGTATTCTGCATATAAGTTAAATTAGCAAGGTTACAATATACGGTCTTGATGTACTCCTTTCCCGATTTGGAACCAGTCTGTTTTTTCATGTCCAGTTTTGACTGTTGTTCCCTAATCTGCATACAGACTTCTCAAGAGGCAAATCAGGTGGTCTGGTATTCCCATCTCTTTAAGAAATTTCCACAGTTTGTTGTGATCCACACAGTCAAAGGCTTTGGCATAGTCAAATGAAGCAGAAGTAGATGCTTTTCTGGAATTCTCTTGATTTTTCTATGATCCAATGGATGTTGGAAATTTGATCTCTGGTTCCTCTGCTAAATACAGCTTGAAGACCTGGAAGTTGTCATTTCACAGACTGTTGAAACCTCTCTTGGAGAATTTTGAGCTTTACTTTGTTAGCATGTGAGATGAGTGCAATTGTGCAGTAGTTTAAACATTCTTTGTCATTGCCCTTCTTTGTGATTGGAATGAAACTGACCTTTTCCAGTCCTGTGGCCACTGTTGAGTTGTTCTTATTTGCTGGCATATTGAGTGTAGCACTTTCAAAGCATCATCTTTTAGGATTTAAAATAGTTCAACTGGAATTCTAGCACCACCACTAGCTTTGTTTGTAGTGATGCTTCCTGAGGCCCACTTGACTTTGCACTCCAGGTTGTCTGGCTCTAGATGACTGATCACACCATCATGGTTATCTGGGTCACGAAGATCTTTTTTGTACAGTTCTTCTGTGTATTCTTACCACCTCTTCTTAATATCTTCTGCTTCTGTTAGGTCCATACCTTTTATGTCCTTTACTGTACCCATCTTTGCATGAAATGTTCCCTTGGTATCTCTAATTTTCTTGAAGAGATCTCTAGTCTTTCAATGATGTCTGCTTTGCCTTAAATATATATCAGAATCCTATCACGTTCCACCCTTTCCTCTGCAAAATGGAGGCCAGAATATCTAGAAGCTGTCACATGACGCTGGCATTTGGAGACTCCCCAGGAAGGGCATCCTATGACTTTATTCTGGTCAATTACCATGAAACTTGTGAACCAGGGAAGGGAAAGGCTTTTATAAAAGCCGTGTCACCAACTGCTTTATCTTTTAGCAGACAATGCAGGCTCCTTCTCTGCGCTGCTGCCAGCTCCAGGACTTCTGTGCTGCTGGGTCCCTGGTGAGAGCCTTGAAGCTCTTGTGCTTCCTCAGGGGTTTCGACTGTCTCGGGCTTTGTGGAGCGGTTCCCATTTCTGCTTAGGACCCTAAGTGACCTTAAGCAGCCTCTGACTCAGATGATTCCACATGGCCCTAGAGGAAGATGCCTTGTTCGTCTGGGCTGTGGTTTTTCCATTTTTTTAAAAAAAGGGAAACCAGCTGTCCCCTGAGTCAAATTATTGTGACTGGTAGTAACTCCCTGAGAAATGTCTGTAAAAGTTACAGGGTTCAAATCAATACTGGGTAAAATCAAGCTGTTTGCTCTGTCTCCTTCTAGAAAAGGATTTTGTAAAACAGCATCAGTTTTCTGGGGAGACCTGTCTATGGGCTCTTCAGATTGGGAGCTGAGCTTGCAAATGGACCAGGGGTGAGGATAGGCCAGCACATCCATGATTCCCAATGGGGCGCCAAACTTAGGGTTCCACCCACAGTCCTGGTTTATCTACATGAGTCCCTCCTGCCCCTCTGGCTAAGAAGCTGTAACTCAACCCAGGAAGCTGCTGGAACAATAAGCTTGCACATAGCTGGCTGCTTCCCAAGGTGGCAGGCTGAGCACAGCGGTGGCTTGATTTTGATGCTTATGCCAAAAATCCTCTACTTTGGGGGGCTCAAATAAAATTGCAGAGAGATGCAGTTACTTAGAAATGGCAGACTCTTCTCCTTTGCTTCGTTTTCCAGATTAGTGCTTCTCTCACTAGTCCTGTGTCAGATATGCTCAGTGAGCGCTCAGTTGCTCACTCAGTCATGTCTGACTCTTCACAATACCATGGACTACAGCCCACTGGGCTCCTCTGTCCATGGGACTCTGCTGGCAAGAATACTGGAGTGGGTTGCCATTTTTCTCCCACAGAAAATCTTCCCAATCCAGGGATCAAACCTGCATTTCTTGTGTCTCCTGTATTGTCAAGCAGATTCTTTACCACAAGTCTACCTGGGAAGCCCATGTCAGATATAATTGTTGGCAAACAAAGATTGAATTATGTACAATTTAACATGTACAGAGAACTTGTAAAGGACTGTTGGAAAAATGGATCAGAACTTAATCATTTCTCTAGAGAAAAATTGTTTTACTGTTACAGACTACAGTGAGTCTTAGTGATATCAGTTCTGGTAATTGGGCAAGGAGATACCTGTTGAGGGATGAAGTTTGGGATCTTGGCATAAGCAGGAGAGTGGTGGGTGGATGTGGGTGGACCAATTCATCCTCACTTGTACAGGAATCATGACATCTCCTCGTAAGTTGCTGTTTTGTTTGTTTGTTTTGTTTTGCTTTGAGAAATCTGTATGCAGGCCAGGAAGCAACAGTTAGAACTGGACATGGAACAACAGACTGGTTCCAAATAGGAAAAGGATTACGTCAAAGCTGTATATTGTCACCTTGCTTATTTAACTTCTCTGCAGAGTACATCATGAGAAATGCTGGGCTGGAAGAAACACAAGCTGGAATCAAGATTGCTGGGAGAAATATCAATAATCTCAGATATGCAGATACACCATCCTTATGGCAGAAAGTAAAAAAAAACTAAAAAGCCTCTTGATGAAAGTGAAAGTGGAGAGAGAAAAAGTTGGCTTAAAGCTCAACATTCAGAAAATGAAGATCATGGAATCCGGTCCCATCACTTCATGGGAAATAGATGGGGAAACAGTGGAAACAGTGTCAGACTTTATTTTTTGGGCTCCAAAATCACTGCAGATGGTAACTGCAGCCATGAAATTAAAAGACGCTTACTCCTTGGAAGAAAAGTTATGACCAACCTAGATAGCATATTCAAAAGCAGAGACATTACTTTGCTGAGTAATTTCCATCTAGTCAAGGCTATGGTTTCTCCTGTGGTCATGTATGGATGTGAGAGCTGGACTGTGAAGAAGGCTGAGCGCCAAAGAATTGATGCTTTTAAACTGTTGTGTTGGAGAACTCTTGAGAGTCCCTTGGACTGCAAGGAGATCCAACCAGTCCATTCTGAAGGAGATCAACCCTGGGATTTCTTTGGAAGGAATGATGCTAAAGCTGCAACTCCAGTACTTTGGCCACCTCATGTGAAGAATTGACTCATTGGAAAAGACTCTGATGCTGGTAAGAATTGGGGGCAGGAGGAGAAGGGGATGACTGAGGATGAGATGGCTGGATGGCATCAGACTTGATGGAAGTGAGTCTCAGTGAACTTTGGGTGTTGGTGATGGACAGGGAGGCCTGGCGTGCTGCAATTCATGAGGTCGCAAAGAGTTGGACATGACTGAGCAACTAAACTGAACTCTATTGTTTTTAAAGTCTATTGAATTTGTTACAGTACTGCTACTGTTGTTTATGTCCTGGTTTTTAGCCATGAGACATGTGGGATTGTATCTCCCTGATCAGGGATTGGACCTGCACCCCCTGCATTGGAAGGTGAAGTCTTGACCACTGGACCACCAGGGGCGTCCCCCATCTATAAGGTGATGGATTGGAGCCAAAGCAGCATTCTGTGGCTCTGGAGCCCTGCAATCAACTCATTCATATGTAGTCCATCCTTGGATTTGATCTCAACCCTTTGCTATTCTGCCTGTGAGCATCTGCTTGTGTTCAGTGCAGGGCACGCTCAGGGCTGTCCCTCTTCCTTCCTTCCCACTGCTTGGCTCACAAATTATTTCTAAGAAAGTTTCCTCCCCAAAACCTCCAAAGTAGATTGAGGTCCCTGTGCCTTAGAGTTCTTACAATATCTCTTTGCTTCCTTCCATGTTACTCAGCACAACCTACTGTAACTGCCTCTTCTACTAGATTGCAAATTCCTGGCAGGTAGATATTTTTCTAAATTCATCTTAGAGTTCCCAAATCTGATATAGCAGCCACTTGTGTTAGTCAGCTATTGCTGTGTAACAAATCACCCCAACCAACAAGCAAACAGCAGAGCCCAGATTAAAACCAGTCTCGGAGTCTGATTTAGAATTCTTTTCCCTATCCCTCGACTCCTCTAATGGTTAATAAAAGACTCCCCAAAACTACTGGCTGTGGATGTGACATCATAGAGAGGAGTGAATCACATATCAGTGGATGCATTTAGGGATTCTGTTGGTCTTGACTTCCTTTACATCTAAACATCTGTTCTAACTATGTGGGGTGTCAAGGAGATTGTGAAGGTGGATTGCCTGAACCCTTAGGAGTTGCTATAACAATTCTTAAAGTGGCGTCCCCAGAGCATCAGCATCACTCCATTACTTGAGCTCTGCCCCACATCTACTGAATCAGAAACTCTGCAAATGGGGTCCAGCCCTGTGGCTTCACAAACCCTCCAGGTGATTGTGATGCACGTTCAAGTGTGAGAATCACTAATCCAGAAGTTTTCAAGTCACCACTAGCCCATGGTTGACTGCCCTGGTGGTACATGGTGCCAGTGAAGTAAAGGAGACCTTAATACATCAAGAAATCCTCCCATGTCTATGAGCACTGCAGTCAGAGTCAGGAGAGGAGAGGGTGGAGAATGGACTTATGCAATAAGCTTGTTGTGGTTGCTTGATTTCACATTTCACAGCAGCAGGTTGGAAAGACTGGCTGAATTGTCCCAAGCAAAAGGATGGTTCCTTTTATGTCACAGCAAGCCCGTTCTTTCTCAGTTCTCTCTAGTCCTTGCCTTCCTAGGCTTACATTCTCATTCTGGTTCCTTTAAGCAGTTATCCTCAGGTTCATTATTTCTGGCCCTGAGTGTGTAGAATCCCAAAACAAAACATGTCTGGTCCCGTGATGGTTCACGCTAGTGTCTCTGTCAATCTGCCTGTGTAGTCTTGTGAGTGGGAGGTGCACCCGTGATTCTGAAGATGCCAGGAGGTAGGAATGTAAAGGTGAGTCACACAGACCAGGCAGCCCAGGTGAATGAAATGCTGCAGCTTCAGGTTGCACTGTTTTCTCTCTGCTTAAAGACACAGCCTCCTCTTCCAGGAAGGCCACCCTCACAGGCTGGGGCAGACCTCCATCCCTGTGCTCACCTCCGTGGTAGCAATCTTCTGCTGCAAGCTTCAGAGCTGCAACCTTCTGACTCCTTATTTGCCCTCTGTTCCGGGTCCATGAGCCAGGCCTCTGTATTCCAGCAGCTTACCTTCTGATGTTCAGCATAATTATTAACTGTACACAGGTGCCCAGTAGATGTTTGCTGAGGGAGCAAACACTCCAAAGAAGCTTTCCAGACTCTAGGCAAAATTTATGCCCAAAAGCCATGTGCTTGTGTGTACATTTCAACACTGCATGTGTTCATGTGTACATATCTGTGTTTGAGAGTATGTACTTACCTTTAAGGGATTCCCAGGTGGCTCAGTGGTAAAGAATCCACCGGCCAATGCAGAAATCTGGTAGACAGAGATTCAACCCCTGGGTCGGGGAGATCCCTTGAACAAGGAAATGGCAACCCACTCCAGTATTATTGCTTGGAGAATCCCATGGACAGAGGAGCTTTGTGGACTACAGTCAATAGGGTCGCAAATAGTCAGACATGACGGAGTGACTGAGCATGCTTAGTTTTATATGAATATGTGTGCCTGTGAGTAGGTATGTATATGAGAGTGTCTATGTGTTTGTGTGTGTATCTGACTTTGTGTGTGTGTGTAATAAGGTGTATATCTCTGTGTGCTCCTGTAGAGGCGGACGTGTCCTGGGGGTGGGTGCATGGCATGCAGGGTGTGGGCAGAAGCAAACACAGAACCATAAAGAAATTCACCGTTCAAAAGGCTCACGTCAGAAGTAAACATCAGAGCAAGGCACTCCAGGAGGAAAATGCTAGATTCCAAAGCGAAACATGTCTTCACTTTCTTGCTGTGACACTGGCTGGAACCACAGCCCTGGCTCCAGTGCCACGTGCTCAGTGTGGTTCTTTTCCTCATAAGGATGTGAGAGCAGGTGCAGGTTTAGCTCTGAGCTCCTTTCCTAATAACTTCCCGTCTGGGCTCCCCATTCGAGGCCTCAGTCCCCGGACTTCCCCTTTCCCCAAAGTCCCTGCGTCTTTCTGATCTAAGAGTTTAACCTCTGTGGCCAGAGTGTGCTGACGCATGTGAGGCCTCGGGCTTGCTACTCACGGCCTTGGGATTTGCAGAAGGAGCTGAAACCTTTGGACTGTCGTCGGTCCTCGGTCTCCTGTCTGGGCAAGAGTGTGTGCACGCGTCTTTGTGGAGGAGGTGGAGAAACTGACAGACACGGATGGGATGACCTTTCAGGAGACAGGCAGTAGGATGAAGAAACGACAACTAGACAATAATTCCATATCGTCACGTTACTAAAAGTCCCCCCACCACCATCTTTGCGAGCTTTTCATTTAGGTCAAGAGTTTGGGGGCCAGGTTGTCTCCTCACTTACAGGGAGACTGCTGTATCTGCTCTCCTCTGCCACAAAAAACACTGCAAAAATCATGCCCCAAGTGGGTGCTTTACTTATCATTCCACATATTTCTTTTATTAAATTAGTGTATTTATTTTCATCAGTTGGGTCTGACCCACTAAGACAAGTCCTCACAAGGGGCTGGGGCCTTCCTGGAGACAGTGTGAAATGGGCTGGATTGGAAAGGGGCCAGATGCTGGCTTCGGCGATGGAGGGTCCACAAGACAAGGAAAGTGAGGGTCTCCATGGGCAGAGAATGACCTGTAGCTCATGGTCCTCAAGAAACAGGGACTTCAGTCCCAAGAAACAACTCCGCCACCAATCAGTGAGCTTGCAAGTAGATTTGCTCCTAGGGCCGCCAGCAATGAAAGTAGGCTGCTGACCACTGTGATCTAAATCTTGTGAAACCTTGAGCACAGAAATGAGTTGAGCCCTGCCTGGATTTCTGAACCAGAAATCCAGAACTGTAAGCTATAAATAGATTTTGTCTCAAGTCACTAAGTTGGTGGTATTTATTACATAGCAGTAGGACACTCATAACCCACTCCAGTACTCTTGCCTGGAAAATCCCATGGATGGAGGAGCCTGGTAGGCTGCAGTCCATGGGGTCATGAAGAGTTGGACACATGTGAGTGACCTCGCTGTCACTTTTCACTTTTGTGCATTGGGGGAGGAAATGGCAACTCACTCCAGTGTTCTTGCCTGGAGAATCCCAGGGACAGTGGAGCTGCCGTCTACGGAATTGCACAGAGTCGGACACAACTGAAGTGACTTAGCAGCAGCAGCAGCAGCAGCAGCAGCACGACACTCATATAGCCTGGCTACTGTCTTTGAAGGAGAAAGGGAAAATTCAGAAGAAAGAACACACAGTAATATCTCACTGAAGCAGCCTGCCCAGCTGCACTGATACTTGCTCTCCTACAGGGGAGAGAAATTGCTTGAACTACTCTATCTTTGGGCTTCCCAGGTGGCTCATTGACCAAAAATCCACCTGCCAATTGAACTCAGGTTCAATCCCTAGATCAAGAAGATCCCTTGGAGTAAGAAATGGCAACCCGCTCCAGTATTCTTGCCTGGAGAATCCGAGGGACAAAGGAGCCTGGTGAGCTACAGCCCACGAGGTCACAAATATTCAGACACAGCTGAGTATGCCTGCACCGTATCTTCAGCAGCAGTGACTTTTATAATTTCGTTTTGTTGACAAGTGAAAAATGGTGTTAGGTGGGCATCCTTAAAGGCCTGGGAATAACCTGTGTCGGGGTGAACAGTGTTGGGGACACCTGTAACTACTCCTTAGGTAATAGTTCTGTGAATGGGGTAAAACAAAAGTACGTGTTTGATGATTTAGGTCCGTAGCTTCATAGCTTTCCAAAAGAGTTCTCAGTCCCCGTGAGAAGATCACACGCTCCTGCCAACGCGAGTTTCAGCTGACTTTTTGTCTGTCTGTGTTTGTTTAAGTAAAATTTGTATTGAAATAGGGCATGGTGTTAGTTTCCTAGGAATGCTGTCATTTGCTCCAAGCAGATGTGTGTTCTCTCACAGTTCTGGAGGTCTGAAACAAAGACTTTGGCAGCGCTGTGCTCCCTCCAAAAGCTCTGGGGCAGGGTTCCACAGCCTCCGGGATCCAGTGCCTGATGATCTGAGGTGGAGCTGATTTAACGTAGTAGAAATAAAGTGCACAATAAATCTGATGCACTTGGATCATCTCCAACCCCTCACCCACTCCTGCCAGACCATGGAAGAGTTGTCTTCCACAAAGCAGACTCTGATGTCAAAAAGCTTGGGGACCACTGCTCTGCGAGAAGACCCTTCTGCTGTGGAGGAAGACACTTTCCTCTGTTAGGTTCTTCTGACTGGTTTAAGAATTAAATTAACATGAGACAGAGTAATAAAAGAAAGCAAACAAAAATTTAATAATGTTCCCATGGGAGAGACCCCGGAAAACTGAGTAGCTCACTAAAACGGCTGAAGTCCTTCCCTTAAACACTATCTTCAGCTAAGGACAAGGAAGGAGGCTGGGGAAGTAGATGGGGTTTCAAAGCGGAAAAAAAAAAATGATTCTCGTAGAGATAGAAAAGCAAATGTCTGGTAAACAAGTGCTTGCTGGGCCTGCAGAAACAGCGGATAAGATGGACTCTGGTCTCCAGGCCCTGCCAGTGTCCCCACCTCGCCTGGCCCATATTCTTGGCAAGCAACGCTAGTGATAGCTCTCTTCTGCAAAAAGTCCCTTTGTCTAAGTTCTTTAGGCAGCCAAGGGAAAGGCGAAAAGTAAGACTTCCTGAGTCATCCAGTTCTTAAAAATAATCAACCTAAAATAATCACGCCAGACACACATTTTGGGGTGGCCCATGTTGCTCCCTGCCACAGCTCTGCCTCTTTCCAGCTCTGCTGTTGCCATTCCTGGAATTCCCTGGCTTGTGGACACATCACTCCAGCTTCTACATCATGTCATTACCCTCTCTTCTGTGTCTGCATTTTCCCTGTTTTTATAGGGACACTTGTTACTGGATTTAGAGCCCGCACTTAATAACTCAACATTCAAAAAACTAAGATTATGGCATCTGGTCCCATCACTTCATGCAAATAGGTGGGGGAAAAGTGGAAATGGTGACAGCTATTTTTTCCTGGGCTCCAAAATCACTGTAGATAGTGATTACAGCCATGAAATTAAGAGACCCTTGCTCCTTGGAAGAAAAGGTGTGATCAACCTAGAGAGCACATGAAAAAGCAGAGACATTACTTTGCCGACAAAGGTCCATCTAGTCAAGACTATGGTTTTTCCAGTAGTCATGTACGGATGTGAGAGTTGGACTATAAAGAAAGCTGAATGCTGAAAAATTGATGCTTTCAAACTATGGTGCTGGAGAAGACTCTTGAGAGTCCCTTGGACAGCAAGGAGATCAAACCAGTCAATCCTAAAAGAAATCAACCCTCCAATCCTTTGGCCACCTCATGCAAAGAGCTGACTCACTGGAAAAGACTCTGAAGCTGGGAAAGATTGAGGGCAGGAGAAGGAGGAGATGACAGAAGGTAAGATGGTTGGATGGCATCACTGACTCAATGGATATGAATTTGAGCAAATCACTGTCTCCTCTGGGAGATAGTGGAGGACAGGGAAGCCTAGTGGGCTGCAGTCTATGGGTCATAAAGAGTTGGATATGGCTTAGCAACTAAACAACTGATCCAGAAAGCTCTCACCTCAAGATCTTCAACTTAAGTAAATCAGCAAACACTCATTTTTCAAATAAAGGTCACATTCATAGCTACCTGGGGTTAGGACTCAGATAAATCTTTTGGAGGATCACCATTTACCCCAATATACGCATCCAAATATAAAAGTCCACAGACCATAAGCGGACAATTCAATGAACTGTTACACACTGAACACCCCCATGTGACACTGCCTAGAATGACACCAGAAGTGCAGAGACCCCCCAATACCTCCTCCCCGCCAGCCCTTCCTTCTCCGCAGAGTCAGTCTCCATTCTGAGCTCCGTCACCCCACTGGCTCTGCTCGCATTTGAACTTCGTGTAGATGGAATGCTGTGTTCCCAGCACCGCCAGCTCTATCATCTCAGTTCCTTCTGGTAGTACACCTAGAATCTCAAGAGAGCCACCTAGAGTAGAAGAAACAAGCGAAGGAGCCGATAAAATGGCCAAACTTGCTGTAAGTCCACCAAAGTGCGTCACTTCTTTATTTAGAGGTATGTAAGTGAGTGACTTCACTTTCACTTTTCAGTTTCATGCATTGGAGAAGGAAATGGCAACCCACTCCAGAGTTCTAGCCTGGAGAATCCCAGGGACGAGGGAGCCTGGTGGGCTGCCGTCTATGGGGTCGCACAGAGTCAGAGACGACTGAAGCAACTTAGCGCAGCAGCAGCAGCAACCAGTTAAATGGAGGAGGAAATGTCAACCCACTCCAGGGTTCCTGCCTGGGAAATCCCATGGGCAGATGAGCTTGGTGGGCTACAGTCCATGGAGTCGCAGGACTCAGACGTGACTTAGCATGCTTGAGGGAAGGGAACCAGTTAAAAATAAAATGTTTTAAATCCTGTTTATAATAGCACCCGCAAATAGAAGAACTAAAGACATCCTTCCTAATAAATATGAGGGGCAAATAACTAAAAGAAAAAATTAAGCTGAAGAATAACTATGTTTCTAAAGCATAGTTAAGTCTAAAAACATTGTTATTTTTGACATGTGCATCTGACACATAGCAGCTCTGTGTCAGAACAGAAAATGCTCTATTTGAAAGTGAATAGCCCTCCCAAATGAAACTGACAGAGTAAGTAAGTAGAAACACTGAAGAAAATTGTCCCCACAAAGAGAAGAGAGGGAGCACTGGCTTCCCCGGGTTTGTAGTGTCAGTCTTCACCAAGTGCTTCTGAGCATCCCGGGCACAAGAAGCAGCTGCAGGTCAATGACCAGAGATCAGCCAGAACCAGACCTGCATTCAACATACGTTAAATGAGGCATCACTCATTAACAGAAAATGAAAGATTTCTCAATCAAGAGTGATCCAGTAATTGACAAGATATTTGAGGAAGATACCTACTTCTAACTTTACCACACACCAGAATAGACTGTAGATTGATCAGAGCTCAATCATTTAAAGAAAGAAAAAAGAGAGAGGGAAAAACTCCTTGGCTTCTGTGTGGAGAAAGGACTTCTAAGTTTAAAGCCAATGAAAGGCAGTGAGAGGGAAATGGTATATTATCATTCACATAAAAATTTTATGTCAAATATCACAAAAAACATGAAAGTCAAATTATAGGCTGAAAAAATTTTTTGATGAAGACTGAGAAAGAATTTAAATGTCAATAGTAGTTCCAAAGCATCAGTGAGAAAAACTGAAATATTCTGTTAATGAAACAGACAAAGCAAAAGCTTAAAAAATTCAAGAAAGATGAAATGGAAGAACTTTATAAACAAATGACAATATAGTCAATCTTGCTAAGAATGAAGGAAAGCAAAGTTGAAGAAAAGGACCAATTTTTGCTTTCACTAGCATTTGTGAAGGTGTGTTAGGTAAGCTGTGCATTTTCATGTCTACTGATGGGAGAATAAATGTTTACAGTCTTTTAGAAAATCAGTTTAGCAGTTTGTGTCAAAAGCTGAAAACATTCTAATATACTTTAAGTGGAAAAAACACAAAGGTTTGAATTGTGCGTGTATGTATATGTGTGTATATATGTATATGTATATATAAATCGGGCTTCCCCAGCGACTCAGCAGTCAAGAATTCTCCTGCAGTGCAAGAGACACAGGAGATTCGGGTTCAACCCGTGGGTCAGGGAGATCCCCTGGAGGAGGGCATGGCAACCCACTCCAGTAACTCCAGTATCCTTGCCTGGAGAATCTCAAGACAGAGGAACCTGGAAGAGTACAGTCCATAGGGTCACACAGAGTTGGGCCCAACTGAAGTTGAAAGTGTTCACAGGATGATAAAGGATGAATGACGGATATTATCAGGAAGAGAGAGGCTGGACCATAAAGAACATCTTGAGCTTGTGCTATATAGAGGGAGACAGGAATGATGGGGCCACTGGATAGATTTCGTACATGAAATTCACATAATCAGGTGTGTCTGTAGGAAAGATCAGCAATGCTGAGAATAAACAGAGGAAAGGGGAGATACTGTACAGAGGGTGATGGAGTCAGAAGCTTCTAGAACCTTCCTTCTGGAAGACGATGGAATCCTAAACAAGAACAGTCATAGTTAAGTTGAAATGTTGTGAGGGGTGCGGGAGTTGCTGTTTGGAATGACAGCTCCTCAAAGGACTTTTTTGATTACTCCTGGTTTCCTCCTGTTAGAAAAATAATTGGCCAATAGCATACAATCAATAATGTTTGTTGAATGTATAAGTGAATCAGTAAAAAGACACAAGATATTTAGAATATAATACTAGAGAGAACTGGTGAATTCCTGGATGTAAGAAATAATGGTAGAGAACTTTAGGAAAGGTTGAAATCAAATAATAATTCCTCCAAACAATCATGTCAAGAAGCAAATTCATCCAATGTTGCCTTATAGGCTTCCTGAGGTATTATTGTATTATAGTAATTTTAGTTATAATTCGACAGACCATCAAAATTTTTTCAAGGGCCATTTAACTGTTTTTCTTCTAAAAGGGAACAGATCCATTCTGTGGACGTAAGCCCTTTGCTAGGATTAACAGAAAAACATTTTCTCCTTGCCTCTTTGTCTTATAATTTAATTTTAGGGTTTTTTAAATACAGAAATTTTGCATTTTTATAGTTTGAAAAGTACAAGCTGCCACTCTGAGAGTCCCCAGAACAGAATTGCTGGTGTCAGCGCCAGCCTCCTAGTGATTTTCTGCTAAGTTACGCAAAATGTGTCCATGGGGAGAAATGGGGGACAAGTTTAGGGGGATCTCTCTGTTCT
>SJYC01026265.1:0-20441 GCA_006408675.1 Madoqua kirkii
CACAAGGAAAGCCCAAGAACAGTGGAGTGGGTAGCCTATCCCTTCTCCAGCAGATCTTCTGACCCAGGAATGGAACTAGGGTCTCCTGCATTGCAGGCGGATTCTTTACCAACTGAGCTATCAAGGAAGCCCCGCCATTTAATAGTTGTCTGTATAGGGTATGCATTTTTTACCAGCATTGCTATAACTAAAAAAAAATGTTTTATTGGAGTATGACTGTTTACTTTCTGCTGTAAAACATGAATCCGCTTTCTGTGTACATATAGACCCTCCCTCTTGGGCTTCCCTCCCATCCCCCACCCCAGTCCCACCCCTCTAGATCATCACAGAGCACTGAGCTGAGCTCCTTGTGCTATACAGCAGCCTCCCAGGAGCTATCTGGTTTACACATGGTAGTGTACATGTCATTGGTACTCTCCCAATTCAACCTACTCTCTCCGTCCCGCACTGGGTCCACATGCCCATTCTCTACATCTATGACTCTATCCTGCCCTGCAGATAGGTTCATCTGTACCATTTTCCCAGATTCCATATATATATGCATTAATACATGTGTTTTTCTTTTAACCAAAAGACTGAAAATTAGTTTAAGGTAAACTATAAAATTACAAATGGTTTTAGTATTCATTTCTATTAAGTACATGTTTTGGTTAGATGTCTTTGGTTTGTTATATTGTCTAACACTACAGTTTGAATGCAAATTTACCTGAATAACTACACTGAAATGAATGCTAATAGATGTACAAAATGATGAGAGAGGATGGACTATTTAATTGAGCTAGATGTGTAGAAGTATGCATATTTTCAAGTATCGATTCCGAGATGAGTCATTTTGTTAGATAGGATAACCACACAGCCAGGAATTGTTCTTGACAGATATACCCAAACATCTGTGCCCCTTCCTAGTTCTGCTGAAGGGGCCCTTTAATATTTGAACTTGATTGTAAAAAATGTAGGTAGCCAATCATAGGTCTCAAAACTAGCAGAGGGGAGATATAAAAGGACTAGAGACATAGGGTTTGTATAGAAAGTTAAATAACTAGAATGTAAAGTAGATACTAAGGGGTGATGAAGACAGGCCTTAGGGTGTGTGAGGTAGACAGGTAGGCTGAATCCAGGTCATAAGAAAATTTTAATGCCAGGTTAGGGGGACTGGAATTTGGTCAGTAGTCAGTGGGGAGCCTTGAAAAGCATACATGGATAACTAGTTTTTTAAAAGTCAAAATTTCTCTAGAGTTTTATGACACAGGTAGGAAGACTTTAATTGTCCAGTTCATTTTGTATCCCCAGCACCCAAAAGAGAGCCAGATGCATAACAGAAACTCACTGTCTACTTGCTGAAGGAAAGAAGAAGCTTTAAGGAACCTCCGTGGAGAAATTACACAAGATTTAAAAGCCACTTAGGATTATTTTAAACTTGGGGGAGGCAATTTGACAATCTGCATCAAGACTCTTTTAAATACTCCTTTCATTTAACCCAGTAATTCTATTTATGGGACTATGTTTTAAAGTAATAATCCTAAATGAGGGAAAGCTTTATGCATAAAGTTTATTACAACATTGCTTTTAAAAGAAGAAATGGAAATAGTCTAAGAATTGGGAAACAAGTTATTGTGTGCCTTTCTCCTGTAGGGTATTTAATATGCTGTCAATAAAATTACAATTATAAAGATGATGTTATATAAGAGGAAAACATATATATTATTATATTAAGTAAATATAACGAAAACCCCACCAAGACGCACAATTGAAGATAGGGTATGATTATAAATTATGGGAAAGGGGAAAGAGTTTGTCTGGGGGTGGTAACATTTTTTTCTTTTATCCTTCTGTATTTTCCCTACTTGTCCTCATTATTTCATTCCCTTATCAAATATTTATTGACAGCCCACTATGTGTCAGGTACTGCTCTAGGAATTAGGGGAAACAGCAGTGAATAAAATACAAATCCTGTTCTCACGAACTTACACGTTAGTTGGAGAAGCCAGAAAATTAACAAGTCAATTAAATGAGTGGTCGGCAAAAAAAAATAAGGCAACGAAAGAGAATAAAATCAACATCATTACCTTTTCACTTGGAGGGAGGAGATACTCATGCAGGTAAAAAGAGCGAATTAGAGCAGCGAGCGGTAAGCCTGCGGGCCCATGAGGCGCCAGCCCTGCAGGCGGCGCTGCAGCCCGGCGGCGGCGGGACGGTCGAGCGCGAGGAGGCGGGGCACGCGACGCGAGGGTCGGGGCTGGAGGACCGCGGAAACGCCGAGCTCGGCTCAGCGCTTTCCCTTCCGAAAGGCGGGCGGAGCTGAAAACCGAACTCGAGTCTTCCGAGCTCCTGGGGGCGGGGCAGACGGGAGCGGGCGGCCTCGCCGGAGCCTCAACCTTCTTGGAGTTGTTTTTTCGGTTGCTGGTCGCTGCGGCCGAGAGGTGTGAGGTCGGGCCGGTACGTGGGGAGCAATGGCGACCTTTGTGAGCGAGCTGGAGGCGGCGAAAAAGAACTTGAGCGAGGCCCTGGGGGACAACGTGAAACAGTAAGAACTCCCCAGAAGCAGCCTCCGCGGCTCTGCGCGGGCGCTCCCCGGCCTCTGGCTGCCCACCCATCCTGCAGTGACTCCACGCGGCGCTGGGCCTGTGCGCCCCTCGCGTCGTGGGCTGTGGGGCCTGTGGGTTTTTCCGGCCGGGGCCGGCGGGCAGCCCCGATGCACCCGGCTGGAGGGGCCGCCCTCCCCGGTTTGCTCGGGACCCGGGCGGGCGCCTTCCCCCGAGGCTCTGTCCTGGTGAGGCGAGCAAGGCGTACTCCGCGCCTTCACGCTCAAGGGCCTGTTGGGCGGGCGCGGGAGTGCGGGACGCGTGTGGCTGAGCAGCGGCCTAGTGCGAGCCGGCACGTCTTTAGGCGGCCGGCTCCCGGAGGGCTGCGTGGAGGCGGAGGCTTACTGAGCTCAGGTGTTGTGCGGCAACTGTGGGTAAGACACCGAAACCCATTTTGGAAGGCAGACAGACCCTCCTGTGAAATAGTCACTGAACACTGCTGCAGTTATAGTGATGATAGCAGTAGCGAACATTTATTGAACACCTTTTAAGCCCTCTAGATGTACTGTCTCATCTAATCCTCGCAACAGAGATCTGAGGTAGGTACAGTTATCACTCCCGTTTGACAGATGACAGGACAGAGATCTTAACTCTTCAAAAGTCATGGCAGTATTGGGGCCCTCGTGTCTCATTTCTCGCTCTGAAACCTTACCGGGGAGTCGCAAAGGATCCCAGAAGCTCCCAGAGACTTTCACGCAGGTTATAGCAGAGGACGGAGTCAGAATCGGGTCAGAATCGCCGAAATGGCTGAGTGTAAAATCAGTAACTCAGACAAAGCCAGAGTCGTAGGAGGAACCCTCCGAAGTACCAGGACAAATTTGGAAATTTTCATAACAGTATGATTACATTTTTATTATTCTAAAATATTAGAAGCCAATTTTAAACTTTTAAGATTATAATGCCTGCGTTGTTGCTGCCGGATGGTTTTTGTGATATTTTGTACGTTTTACAGTACTCAGTAGACACTCACTCTGAAATGTTTCTAGAGGTGCAAGATGTTTGGGGGATACTTTCTTTTTCTCCACTCTTTCTCCTTCTCATCTTTTATTTATTTATTTTTTTATTACAACTGAATTGAAGTTACTCAACTTGGATGTCATACATACGTTTTGCTTTTTCCTTCTTGTGAAATTTTGATGTGGCAGTCTACTTTGTGTCTTACCAAGATAACACAGAATTCCCGTGTAAGACTTCTTGGAACACCGATGGATAAATGGAATAAACTAAAAGCAAAATATAGTTTTTAAAGATTATTTTAGTATGAGGAACAATAATAAATCAAACTAGAAACACTGGAATTAAATTTTAATATGTTATTTTGGGCATAATTATTTTAATTTTTATAAACATTAATTGACTCCCAAAGATAAAATATTTTTACCTGAAGTTATAGTTTAATATGCATGTTGACTTTCTTTCTCTTTCCTTGCTTTCTTAATTAAAAATCCTTAATTATTTTAATGAGTAAAATGACAGCCTTTACTGCCATTAATTATTGTAGCTTATTTTTGTAATATTGACCGCTGAAATGTACACTTTTTAAGCACAATAGACTTGTCACTCGTATTTATGATGCTTACGAATATTTGAAAGTGAATGTTTTCGTGCTGCAGTAAACTTGACTCTTGTGTATAATTGACTGATTAGATACGATGATGCCCTCTGTGAAGCCACACTTCTCACACAGGTCACCAGAAATGTTGAAATTAGTGTTTCCTATTTGGTCTTTGAAGATCAATGCTGGCTATCAGACGCTGGTCAAATACAGATGCTGAAGCTAAATTTGGTGCATCTGTAGCTGAAATCCAGTAAGAATGCAATCAAAATATACCTTTGTGCTAGGAAGAGTTAGTGGTACAGTGTTGTTCTGTATTAATGTTTTCCATTGTCTTTTTTTCCCTTCTGCTCCTTAAAAAGTGCTTCTTGGTTGAGCAATCTGTCCTACGATATTTTCTCACAGTTTGTCTTGGTTTGTACAGCCTGACCATTTAAATGCGGTTCTTGTTTGTAGATGAAATATATCAGGTGTATTAGGATCTCAGGCATGAGTTGTTTCCTATTTTATGCTGGTGTCCTCAGTAGAGTGTTGGGTTCAAATGAGTGCTTTGTTTTTTGGATGATTTAGCCACATGTTGTTTAATTTTCCCCAGGTTTCTGCAGTGCTTCCTAGTCCAATCCATTTATACTCATCAACCATTATCCTCACCTACATAGAGGCTGGCTGGCTTTGTTTTCCTTATTTTTAAGGAAAACAATCAGTTGTCCATGGCTATACAACAAGTTAACACAGGGACCAGGATTGGAAGTGAGTCTTCAACATGATAGCCAGTGCTGGCTATTTGGGCTATAAAGTTTGAAAAGATAGCATCAGGTTGGCAGAGTCTTGCCTTAGTTCACTTCAAATATGAAGTATTTGAAAGTATCCTTTCTTGTAAAATAGGAACACAGAGTTTTTAAATAATGAAGTTTTTCTCATGTTACTCTCCTCTTTTGTTATATAGAATGGGATAGGAAAAGACTTTTGCTTTTCTGTGGCACTTTATTTGACTTTAAATTGTTCTTGTCTCTAAAAAGGCAGAGGAATCATGTAAGTGTTTGCTATTGGGAAGGTATTATTGACTAATGAATTTGACTCAGGTGAAATGTTGTGCAAGGTTCTAGAACTAAACTTGTTTTGCTGTTGAATGAAATGGGTCTTGGGAAACTTTAGGGCTCCATTAAAGTTACGAATTTCCTCCATGGGGGTTGGGGTGGGGCGTACAGGAACTCAAAAAATTACACATATATAGTTAGCCAGACTTAAACTGATCAGTGTATAGGACAGTAGGAGAAACTGCCATGGTATAATGATGGCAGTGAGAGCATGAAACCGTCTTGTTTAGGACTCTGTTGTCAGAAACTCAAATGAGCATTAGAATAGCTAGTCGTGAATTGAAAGGTACTGTGAAAACATGTACTAAGTAATTATTAGTCCTGTTTCTGAATGAGGAGTAGCTTTCTTAAGCATCAAAACAAGGGGTGTGGATGTGAAAAATCAAGTACTTAACTCCTATTTTTAACAATGTTGTTAAGGTATAAAAGATTGAATCCTTTTTTCCAACCAGTTAACTAGTAATTTTTATGATTAGTGGTTGGTTTTCACTTTAAAAAACCACACTCCTCAATCTATAAAACACAGAAAACTTTAAAATATAAATCTTTCTTAAAATTGAGGTATAAATGACATGCAGTTTTTCATTAGTTTCAGGGGTACAACATTAATGATTCAGTATTTGTATATATACTGCAGTGTGGCACCACAGTAAGTCTAGTTCATGTCTCTCATCACACATAGTTAAAAAATTATTTTTTTCTTGTGATGAGAACTTTTAATACATTATTGAGTAGGGGGTTTTTGTAGAAACTAACACCTGTGACCATCTATTTGTTATGTAAGTGAATATTGAAACACTCTGGTCAATATTCAGATTAACAAAAGACTTATTAATACGTCTTTGAGCAGTAAGTTGTTAAGATCTACTCTCAGCAGCTTTCAAATATGCAATATTTGACAACTTTAATAATAATTTAAAATAATTTTAAGTGTCTTTTTCTGGAGAGTAGGTCCTTTAGAAAGGCAACAGCGAGGAAGGAAAGGTACAGCTATGGTTTTTAGCTGGTTGACTTAATAGGTCAGATTCTGTGACTACTGCTCAGTCCATTTTAGGGAGACTTTCCTCTTTTGATGGTATTCTGGCTCCTTAGTAGCTTAAACAACTGATTTATTTTCTCACCATTCCAGAGTCTAGAAGTCTGACATCATGGTGTGAACAGGGTTGTTATTTTTTGAGGCTTCTCCCATTGGCTATTGCCTGCTGTCTCTTGTCTGTATCCTAATCCTTTCTTATCAGAAAACCAGTCTCATTGGGTTAGGGCCTACCCTGATTTCTCCAGATCAGTTGCTCAATCATGTCCAACTCTTTGCGACCTCATGGACTACAGCACACCAGGCTTTCCTGTCCCATCACCAACTCCCAAAGCTTACTCACATTTATGTCCATTGAATCAGTGATGCCATCCAACCATTTCATCCTCTGTCGTCCCCTTCTCCTCCTGACTTCAGTCTTTCCCAGCATCAAGGTCTTTTCCAATAAGTTCTTTGCATCAGGTGGCTAAATTATTGGTGTTTCAGCTTCAGCATCAGTCCTTCAATGAATATTCAGGACTGCTTTCCGTTAGGATGGACTGGTTGGATCTCCTTGCAGTCCAGGGGACTCTCAAGAGTCTTCTCCAACACCACAGTTCAAAAGCATCAATTCTTCGGTGCTCAGCTTTCTTCACAATCCAACTCTCACATTCATACATGACTCCTGGGAAAACCATAGCCTTGACTAGATGGACCTTTGTTGACAAAGTAATTTCTCTGCTTTTTAATATGCTGTTTAGGTTGGTCATAGCTTTTCTGTCAAGGAGCAAGTTATTTTATGGCTGCAGTCACTATCTGCAGTGACTTTGAAGCCCCCCCCAAAATAAAATCTCTCACTGTTTCCATTGTTTGCCCATCTATTTGCCATGAAGTAATGGGACCAGATGCCATGATCTTAGTTTTCTGAATATTGAGCTTTAAGACAGCTTTTTCATTCTCCTCTTTCAGTTTCATCAAGAGGTTCTTTAGTTCTTCTTCACTTGCTGCCATAAGTGTGGTGTCATCTGCATATCTGAGGTTATTGATATTTCTGCCGACAGTCTTGATTCCAGCTTGTGCTTCATCCAGTCCAGCGTTTTTCATGATGTACTCTGCATTTAAATTAAATAAGCAGGTTACTTAATTACCTCCTTGAAGGCCCTGTCACGTTCTGTGGTACTAGGGGTTAGGGATTCAACATATGAATTTGGGGGGAAACAACTCAGTCCATAACATTAGGGAATGCAAAATTTCCTTCTCTCCTGGGAGTTGAGGGAGATAAGGTGAACTTGGGGAAGAAGCAAAACCTGAGGTTCTTAATATTGCTTCTGCCTCTGCAGATACTGGGCTAACTTAAAGTTGTGGTTCAAGCAGAAGATCAGCAAAGAAGAGTTTGACCTTGAAGCTCATAGACTTCTCACACAGGATAATGGTAAAATAATCTGGGGACTTATTTTACTATTCTGAAGTTTTCCCAGATCTGCAATAAATTAAGTTAATTTTTTTTTGTTTTTTTTGTTTTAGTAGTATGTAAGGTCATTTAAATAATGTGGATATTTAAAAGTAAATGTAAAGAATGGCAGAGTAGGGGATATCCAAAGTCTTTAGAAACTAGACTAAAACAGTGGTTTCCATATGTTGTGAATGTCGTGTGCTTGACTTGTGGCCATCTTCCCTCTTCCAGTCCACTCTCACAACGATTTCCTCCTGGCCATTCTCACGCGGTGTCAGATTTTGGTGTCTACACCAGGTAAGGGAGTGCAGGTAACCTCTAGGGATGTCAGCCAGCAGAGCCACCAACTCGGGTGTATTACCAGGCTCTCGCTGCCTCTAACAGACGTGTTTGCAAATGAAATGTTCTTTGAACTGGTTAGAAGACACATTTTATTGTAAAGTGCTGATTCTTTTATAGGACCTTTTTAAAGCAGGTATTTCACTGTCCTTACATTGCCTTTTGGCCTTTACTGGGTTTCTATTACTTAAGTAAACCAGAGGTGAGGAGGTGAGTAGTTAGTCAGGAGGAAGAAGCTGAGGAGAGTGAAGAGAGGGCATTTGGTGGTTAGAAGAGGTTCACCAGAGATGTACGGAGGATAAACCAGTTGGAGGAGACACCACAGCATGTGTTGAGAACTTGGGTTTTCCTGATCTTAATTCAGTGAGATATTAGCACCTGGGAGGTTAAGTGCGTCAGCCTGTGTTTGGCAAACTATTGGTGGAGAACAAAGGTAGTGAATAGCAGCATGGTAGGGAGGTACATGGCAGCCAGATCTGTCATTTCAGCCTGAGAAAATGGGTACAGACAATGATTTTTTGCCCCTAGTTTTTTGGAGGTTTAACTGGTACAAGTCACCTCTTTCAATCTTATTTTAATCAGTTAGTCAAAACCAAATAAATACATTAAAAATTTGCCTCATGGTAAAGCTTATCCCGGGTTCTTGTGTTTACAGGTACTGTTGGTTTTTGTTGTTGCTTTTAAAGGGCCTGTGGTAATTCAGATGGTCATTTATTAAAAGCCATGTTTATCTAGACAAAGTGGAGTCACTCGATCGTGTCCGACCCCTGGCAACCCCATGGACTGTAGTAGCCTACCAGGCTCCTCTGTCCATTGGCTTTTCCAGGCAAGACTACTAGAGTGGCTACTGTTTCCTTCTCCAGGGGTTCCCTCAACCCAGGGATTGAACCCAGGTCTCCTACATTGCAGACAGGCACTTTACCATCTGAGCCACCAGGGAAGCCTCTTTTATCTAGACGTGGCTAGTATTTTGTATCATCTCCCTCTGCTAAGCTCTGTTGTAAGATGGAGAATTCAGATAAGATATCCTAAAGGCCTGTTCTTCACACTCAAAAGATTAGTTACCTTGCTGGGAAGAATGGTAAAGAGCATCTGTTTATAGAGACTGGTGTTAAAGCAGGGAGGCTGCTCTCCACTCCTCACCATACCCCTTGCTGCACTTCTACACTGTGCCTGATGTTTTATTTAATATAAATAGAAGTGGACTTTTGCCTGTTAGATCATAAGTATAATCCACTTTATTGTTTAAAATTTAATTTGACCAGAAAATCCAACATTTTGTGAGGACAGATCTTACTTTTTAGGTAGATTTATTCTGAAGTGCCACACACCCAAAAGATGCAGTGGGACGATTGGAATTAAAAACTTTGGTTGATAGGCATCAGGAGACTTGGGTTCAAGTTTAAGTTTTGCCACTAGCTTAGGTGATACATTTAATTATTGAATGTTGTGAGCGTCCATGAGACCGTAATATCTATCCCACATGGTTATAAAAAAGCAGGTGAAAGAACATGTAAGATTTCTCTTAGAAATAAAAAATGCCAAAAGAATATGAAGGGATATTACTGGAGATGGCTGATTTTAATTAAAGCCTTTGATACTCTTGAATGTTTGTTGTTGGTTGTTTCAAAATAAATGAAGATACATTGGAATTTAAGAGATTATTTCTCCATCAAACACCCAAAATATCTTTCCTTAAAATATTTGTTGGCAACAAAGAGATGACTTCTACTAAAAGTATAATATAGAAATATAATTTTTGTGTGTGTTAATAATTGTGGTCAAATTGCTTACTGTTTCTCAAAGCCAGCCAAGAAAGATGGTTTTAATGATATTTTTTGTTGACTACTAACACCTGCGTCCTAGACACTTTATGTGCATTGTCTTTTTTCTTAAAATTCTTTGGGATGTTTTTTTCAAATGTATGTATAACTTTGATTTTTTTGTTTGTTTAGCTTAGTCTTTCTTACCATGTTACAGATTTCTATCTAATGTCTGATGATTTGTGTTTAAGAATGAAGCGTAAAACTGCCTGGAGATGCCCTTAGAGTGACAGGAGGCCAGCGTTATAGTGGGGCTGTGCTCAAGGGTGTCAGTACCCATGCCAGCCACCTCAGTAAAGCCAAGAAGTTTTGTTTTGCTTTAACTAGTTAAGAGTTCTCCGTCCTCCTGTTGCATATGCCCGCTGTGCGCAGGGGTGAGCGGGACTGCTTGTGTGGGGCCAGGAGCAACTGTTCAGTGAACTCGGAAGGGTCTCCACTTGATTTGGTGCTGTTCTCGGGTTGTCTTGAAATTCTTAACTTTTGATCAGGGGACCCATCTTTTTTGCGTTGTACTGAGTTCAGTCCTGGATGTGAGGGAAGGCATTTGTATGGATGGCTTTTCAACATAGATACTCCATTAATCTTGTTTTTAGCTGTACTCTCCTTCCTGCTTTCCCCTGGACTCACCTACAGATTCAGATTCTGTATGGATGTCTACTAGCCAGGTTAACTTAGTTCCACCTGTTCGCCAGGCTTGCCTAGCTTAGGCCGTAGCTTCCGTGTGTCCACTTTGTAAGTTGGGTGCTTTTTAGCCTGTCCTTGGAATTTGGTGAGATCGCATCTTGGTCTGCCACTCATTTTCCTCTTAGTCTCTGTTGTGGACCTGCCACGTACTTTTTCCTACTGTTATTTTTAGTAGGGTCTTGGAAGAGAGAGGAGACAAATACATGTGGTCAGTTTGCTGTCTTGAACTAGAAAATTCTGTCCTGCTTTTTATAATATTACTGCTACTATTAAGCAAACAAGCACCCCATAGACAATTAAAAATGTGAAAAACAAGTTTGTCTTCCTAAAAGAACAATCTTGGTTACAGCTAGGGAAAAAAAAAGTGATTTGAGAGAATTTGAAGTTTCTTTAGAGAAGCAGAAAGAGATCAGAATTTAAGCATTTATTGTTTATTTTCATCATTTGAGCAACTCATACTTCTTTAACCCAAAGGGAAAACAAACTTAGCAGTTATCAGTTGTTGTTCTTTTCACTTACGATTGTTATTTTTCTGTCTCACAGAGGGTGCTGGATCTTTACCCTGGACAGGGGGTTCTGCAGCCAAACCTGGAAAACCAAAGGGAAAGAAAAAGCTTTCTTCTGTTCGTCAGAAATTTGATGTAGGTTGTTCTTCAGTAAATCTTGGTAATGACTGATTTAAGAACTGTTGTGATGGACTGGCTTTAGTTTTTTAATGAATATTACAATTCTGGTAGGAAAGTTGAAAAAAGGTGAAGAGAAAAAGATGTTATTGAATTTGAAATTGGGACTCAATCTTTGAAACCCTCTTTACCAAAGTGTTTGAATTTTTGTACTTCTAGTTTGTCATTAATATGTTGTCATTAATATATAATGATTTTTCAGTGATTCAAGAACTATATCTGTGTTTTTTTTTCCTCTAAAATATCTTTGGGAATGAATAATGTTACTCAGATTTAAGACTTCTGTTCCAAGGGTCCAGGAGGCCTAGAGGCCTCCAACATCAACAAACATTTATTTACTTCTAGTTTTTGCTCCATGTTTTATATCAATAATATTCAATCTGGAGGGCATCAGCATCTCCAGAGAGGCATACTTGCTTTAAAAAAGTATGTTTGATATGAAATAGTTTTATACTTGGAAAATGGAAAAGCAACTTGCTTTTATAATAAAGACTTCAAACAGGACAAGCCATATTTGCTACAAAATCCTGTGAGCTGGACTTAAGCAAAAGCTACAGGGGCATATCTCCTACTGATGATGGAGAATATAAATGTGCTCTCAGCATCTCCCAGAGCAAGGCTGGGGTTTTATAAGTGGAAAAGATTGGGAAAGGCTATTTTTTAAAAAACTAATGACTGTCTTAAAAAGATTCTGTGTTGAGAATTGTTAGTGGAATATAATGTAACTGAAGAGTTATATTACTCTACATTATCTTGGAATATTTGTTGTTAGGTGTGTTATGTTGGTAACAGAAATTACCAGTTTTCTGAAACATTCACTGTATATTTCTGCATTCTGCTTACTTAGAAGTGTATTTAAAATGCCTTGACTCGTTTGAAAATAGTTTTATATCTTCTCCTTCTCCCTGTTATTTTTAGCACAGAGCCATATATTCTGTGATTACTAAGGAATTAATGAAATAGAATAAACTACTATGCATACTACTATTATTCTCCTTAACTCATATCTTCATTATGGATATGTCATGGTTGTGAATCTGTGATTATTTGTGCATGAGTTCCTTTTTTTTTTTTTTTTTATTTAAAACAAGAGCTTAGTTGAGGAGTGAAAAGTGAGGGCAGATTTACAAAAGTGCTAAGTCAGAATTGAACTTGGGTGTGGGTAACATTTGAATGAATAAAGGTAAGAGAAAGAATGTCCCAGGAAAGTCATGGTGAGGACAGTTAAAATGCTTATTGCTTTAATTCAGAATCTGTGTATAGAAGGATGCTAGTAGGGCCATTACATTGACTGTCAGGTGGACCAGGCACAATACAAGAAACTTCAGAAACCACACCGGCCAGGAAGGCAGTGGAAACTTGGTCTTTACTTGTGGACGAGGGCAAGGCAAACCTTTTAGCAAGTTGCACTTGAAAGAAATGAATAATGTGTCTGTGTGTGCACTCAGTCACGTCTGACTTTTTGTGACCCGATGGACTATCAGGCTCCCCTGTCCATGGAATTCTCCAGGCAAGAGTACTAGAGTGGGTTGCCATTTCCTTCTCCAAGGGATCTTCCCGACCCAGGGATCGAACTTGTGTCTCTTGTGTGTCCTGCATTGGCAGGTGGGTTCTTTACCAGCAGAGCCACTGGGGAAGCCCACTTGTGAACCAGGGCAAGGCAAACCTTTTGGCAAGTTGTAGAGGAAAGTAGTGAATAATAGGAAGTTCTAAATGTTGAATGAATCAGATAGGAATAGTTCCTCAAGCTGCTTTAGATTACGAGTGGTAAGTCTCCTGATCAAAGCAAAGCAAAGTGCTCAGCATTGAGGCCAGGATATAAATGGGAAAACAGAAAATTTCGTAGTTGAAGGGAATCGGAAGTCAAGCATGAGAAATAGCTTAAGGAGAATGATGTAGAACTAGAGAGAAATGTTGAGTTCCTTTTTTTTTTTTTTTTTAATTCTTGTGGTTTAGTTTTGATGGCATTAATTTGTAGGATCGCAGGTCAAATTCATTGGTTACTCTTGTTTGTGTCCTATTACTTGCCATATAATGAATGATTTTGAAAAGTTTTCTTACCTGTAGCATAGATTCCAGCCTCAGAATCCCCTCTCAGGAGCCCAGCAGTTTGTGGCAAAGGATCCCCAGGATGATGATGACTTGAAACTTTGTTCCCACACAATGATGCTTCCTACTCGGGGTCAGCTTGAAGGGAGAATGATAGTGACTGCCTACGAACACGGGCTGGACAACGTCACCGAGGAGGCTGTCTCAGCTGTGGTCTATGCGGTGGAGGTTGGTTTGCTGGTGCCAAAAACACTCCTATAGATTGAATGTGACAGGCTTGTGTGTGTAGTATTCAGAATTAATACTACAAGAAAAGAACTAAAATGTAACCCTGATTTCAGAATTGCCTTGCTGAAATTGTTTTCTCTTGAGGGGAGAAACATCACAATCCAAGCAGTTGCCTTCAGTTAACAGACTAAGCTTTTCAAAAGGTTACTAGTGGCATAACACTTTTGACGTTTAACTTGTTAACAAGGGGACAGTTTTTAAGCAAAAAATTGAGATTGAGAATCCTAAAGATTAAAATCACTTGACTTTGCTGTGGCACAGCATTTGAAGAGCATTATTAGCCGTGGTGTCCAAACTGCGGGATTCTGTCTCAGCACACCCTTTCATTCATTAATTTCACTCATTCAGTCACTAAACAGAATGTACGCTGGGGTCTACACGGGTACTGCCATACCTGGGTACTGCCAGGTAATGTTGGGCTTCCCTTTCGGTTCTTCGGGCCGCTGTTTCCTCGCCTGTACCTCAGAGATTATAATAGCTATCTCATGAAGCTTTAAGCTACAGATGGTACCATGATGTCCTGACGTGAGATGACCTTATTGGTATAATTGAAATACCATGCCCCCTGGCTCCGCTGTTGATAAGGTAGTCTGGGCCTAGTCTGTCTCTGTTTTCACAGACAGTCTCTAACCCTCTCTTAGGCTGTCACAAAGGTGAAGAGATGGTAAATACCTAATATCTATTTATTTCCTGTATATATCTGTCTTTTATGTGGCTTTTGAGAGAGCCAGGATTCTATTTATGCAAGGATTTTAGTAGATTGGGCATGATAATATATTTCTGATCTTAAAACATTTTGTACCATTTTCAAACAAGCTTCAAGGTAGTTTGCTACTTTAAAAAATTACTTGTTTTTGTACTCCTGTGTAAAGCTATCTGAAAATCATTTTTGAGAGTGAGGAGCCAATTTAGAGGTGTAAAGACTAATACATTTCCGTAGAGCAAGCTCATCCTAAGCAGAACTAAATAAAGCGGTGCGTCTGCCTTTACTCTCTGCTAGCGCCTGCCACTCTGGCATGGCCCGTGGCTTTTTAGTGAGCGTTCATTTGGCTTCAGCACTTGCTTGCCGTTCTCACGTCTCCATTCATTAAGTGCCAGTAAGCATTGTTTGGTTAATGGAAGTTTTATGGTTTCCTTTTAAGAAGAGTTCATGTTATTTTTCATTTTTTTTTTCTTGTTTTTACAGAATCACCTTAAAGATATACTGACATCAGTTGTGTCAAGAAGGAAAGCTTACCGATTACGTGATGGTCATTTTAAATATGCCTTTGGTAGTAATGTGACCCCACAGCCATACCTGAAGAATAGTGTAGTAGCTTACAACAGCTTAATAGAAAGGTATATGAAGTTTCTTATGATTTTTGCATCTATCCTTTCTAGTTGGTTACGCTGCTCTTACATAATAGACCACTGTTAAATAATTGGTTATTGAGTTTCTGTGAGCCTAGGGTATCTCTGAGAGCAGTACAGTTTTATTTTCTCAAGTTGCTTTCTTGCATAACTAGTGGATTCTTTTGGTGCTCTGTAGATCAAAAGTAAAGCTGTAGAGTTTGGCTGCGGCGTGTGGTTTAATGCGAGTGGCCCCACTCTCTGAGGGCAGTGAGTTTGAAGGCTCCTGTGGTGGGAGTGGGCCAGCTATCACTCGGAGATGTGGCCTGTGATTATTGGGTCAGGGTTGGGTTTCTTGATGGTGGGAGGAGCAGTGGCGGGTGTGTCTCCAGGTCCCTACCTGGCATCTGGAGCTGGAGCTCAAGATGGTGGCCTGGGCTGGGTGTCATCGGTTGCTCTTGGCACCCTCTTGTGCAGATCTGGTCTTTCAGCTCCAATCTCTGGAACCTCTCTGCACTGTGGGCTCCCAGGACCTCTGTGCTCTCCTGAAACATCCCTCTGAGATGACCTGGATTATCTTCCCTTTGTTGTCTCTCTTTGGGAAGAAGAGAGGGAGAAAAAAGTGTGATTGGGAAGGCTGGCTGGAGTGGTGGTAAGGCAGAAGTAACTGCGGGAAAGGCCGGTGGCCTGATCGTGGTGGGGTGTGTGGTGGGAGAGCTGAGCAGGGAGTCAGCCGACCGTGCTGCCACCGTAGGGAGGGCCTGGTGCTGGCGCTTGCTTCACGGCTCTGCAGACCTCGGCGCAACTCACAAGGCTCATTTTAAAGAGCACTGGCTTAAATTGGGTTCATTGTTTCAGACTGCCATAGGTGAAGATTCACTTTCTCAACCTCCTTCAAGCATATCTGTTGTCAATTACTTGTTCTCCTTTGTGAGGCATTCGTCTTTAGAGAAAAACAGCCCCTTGTGTTGGGTGAGTGCTGGAGCAGCGTCTGAGCCTGCCAGGCCTCCAGCCGCCCTCTCTCCCTGCCAGCCTGTCCCTGGAAGGCTCCTGCCTCATTCTTGGCCACCTGTTTCTCCGTCAGGGCTGCCTTTGTCTGCTGCCGAAACCCACTCTCACACTCCACTTCCTCCCTGTTCCCCCCCCTCGCTATTTCACCTCCTCTGTGTTCTCCAGAACGGCATAGCTTACCTCCTACTGTATTATGGTACAAAAATCATGCTTATCTTCCCAGTTACATCTGGGTTCTATTTGGCGAACTTGGCAAAGTTTGGGTGTACTTTCTCTACCCTCCAGTCTGCCCGTCGCTTCTTTTGTGCTTTATCTCCTTTCCTTGCTTGTTATTTGTTGATCCTGTTGTCTTTAGTTTCCTCTCCAAGTCAGTTTGCAATTTCATTTTCCTTTAATTAGGGTCTGTTGTTTTTTTTCACTTAGAAGCTCTTTAAGGGCAGGAAACAATTTTGACTCTGTATCCTGACTTAACAAATATTTTGACACTTGTGGAGGGAGGAGGGTAAATGCAGTTACACTGCATTTTATTTCCAGCTTAAGGGATGGGCTGCCTTTAAAAATGAAAATTGTAGGTTATTCATGTATATACTGGCTGAAAAATAATTAGATTTCTTATTCCTTTTGAGATATGTTTTATAAGTAGTTTTCTAGCAGACCGTCCCTGTTCTGGTTGTTCAGTGGTTCTGGTTGTTTCCTCTTTCTTACTGGAACGTTTCTGGAACGTTTTGTTTTCAGCCCTCCAGCCCTCTCTGCTCCTTGTGCTGGTCAGAACCCAGCGTCCCACCCACCCCCTGACGATGCTGAGCAGCAGGCTGCACTCCTGCTGGCGTGCTCGGGGGACACACTGCCCGCATCTTTGCCTCCAGTGAACATGTACGACCTTTTTGAAGCTTTGCAGGTAACTCTTGCCACCTTAAGGTTTATCTAGATTTATGGATAGGTTCAAAGTTTCTTCAAGTCTATAAAGATATTCACTAGCTTTTCCATTTCCTGACTTTTGTTTTTCAGTTTTTGTTTGTTATTAAAGCCATTAATACTAGCCTTATTTTCAAATCCTGCTCTCAGGATTCCTTCCTAACTTACCTCCTCCATTCTTCACCTTTCCAGTAAAAGGAAACAAACAAACAAACTCTTTGTTCCCTTATTTTTCCTTCAGAACCTTGTTATTTCCTTGTTTTTTTTTGGTTATCTGTTTTGGGTTTATTAAGTTCTGGCTCAGTACTTAACAGGTTTGTGTCTTTTGTGTGAGTGTTTTGTTGATATAAACCTTACTTTCACTTTCTGTGTTGGAAAATAAGTATACTGAAGTATAATTGGAGACATGCTGATGTTTTTATCCCAGGTACACAGGGAAGTCATTCCTACCCATACCGTATATGCTCTCAACATTGAAAGGATCATTATGAAACTCTGGCATCCAAATCATGAAGAGCTACAGCAAGACAAAGTCCATCGCCAGCGCTTGGCAGCCAAGGAGGGGCTTTTGTTCTGCTGAATCAGGACCTGACGGTGTGGGACCCTCAGAAACCTCATTGATTATTGGATTGAATGTTTTGGTGATTCACGTTTCAAGACTTAAGTGTATAGTGTAAATATAATCTTTCCTATGGAAATGAGACAGTACATTTTGTGTTGCTACTGTGACGCCATTAATATAAATCTGATTTTGATGATGACTCATATCTCTCTTGTGTATGTGTTTGTGTTCCAGTTATGGGACTAGGCACTGAGAAAGTTCTGTGCCTGGAGTAGCAGTGTTTGGGCATTTGAACCCTAGTATCCTATGGTCTTCATGTGAGGTAGGTGACATTCTAGAACAAAGAAGCTGTTATAACTTTGTCTCCACAATTAGGATGTCTGTTTGTTCAGAGACATCATATATTCTGTATCTGGCAAGTCTAAAATTTCTGCTTTTCTCCTAAACTGTTTTTTTTTTTTTATTGATTTTGACAAAATGTTAAAAATTGGTTATCTTTGTTAGTAATCAGTTTAATATACTTTTTTTGTGTGTGACCAGTTTTAACAGATATAGTTGCCTATTACAATTTCATGGAAAATGAGACTTAGAAATGCTATGCTGTTTGATGAGACAAAGTCTTTTCTTTAAAAACCAAATCAGAATAATCTCTTATGATATAATTAACCTTGTAAAATATCTTCTCATAATTCCTTTCTTTTAGAGTTGTTAGGCCCAAAAACTTTGATTGGTAGGTTCATCTGTTCATTATTCCTGTAAACTGTTCTAAGAAGTTCAAGTAAACATACTGGATTTTTACTTGGTTAATTCTCCTGTTCCTGTGAAGTATCCTTCCAAATGGCTATGTTACTACCAAGTTTGTTTATTAAAAGATATGTGACTTTTTTATTCAAGAGATGTTATAGGTAGATACACTAGAATGTACAGATGGGTTTCAGTTCAGTCAGTTCAGTTCAGTCGTTCGACTCTTTGCCACCCCATATAAATAATATATGTATAGATAAGTATGTGCGGTTCAATATCTGGATCTGTGTATTTGTTTTTATACTTTAAATGTAACAATGTAACAAATCTTTTGGGAGAAAACTTTTTTATTAAAGTAAACATAAGGAATACTGCCTTCAGAAATATGAAGAATCTTGCTTTATGAGATCTTAGCAGAAACTTTTCAAAAGAATGTATCAGATGAGAAAGATAAAAAACAGGTTCTAATTAAGGTGTGTCATTGCTTCCTTTTGTGATATATAGGTTAAGACAAAATAGTTTCAGTTCTTGGCACAACTCTGAAAAGTCATTTAGAGTTTTATATAACTCAAGAATTTTTTAGGATTTCTAAGAATTTGAACTGATATCTAACTGTGTGTAGTGGATCCATATTATACCTTGAGCCTCAGTGCTAAGTATGGATTACATTTCATGTGTTCCATAGATGGAGAGACACCTAGATGTCTTGAACATGCCCTGCTGCTCTTTACAAGGGCAGGTTCCCATTGAAATCTGGTAGCAGTGGACCTGCACAGAGAATTCCTCACTCCTCTATGGGACCTGGCCTGAGTCCCTGCTCATCTGTTCTCGTGGGACCACAGGGCACCAGAGGACTCCCAAGCTTGGGGCCTCACTCTTAAGGCCTGCTTCTCATGCCACTTTCCTCAAGTATCATTTGTAGGTTATGGCACAGCAGGCAGGCAGAAAGAGTGATTGATACTTAGGATTTTTCAAGATAGACTCTGAGATTCAAATACCCCGGTTCCATGGAACACTGCCTCCAGCTCTAGGTCCATTTTGGGATCCTGAGTGCAATGCCTCTTTTATAATTAGTTTCTTCAGAAATCCTGAGTGCTTATTATTAGGCATCGTTTAGAAGAATAACTGCTTCAGAGAGGAAGAAGGCAATTAGAAGTGAGATAATTTCAGGCTTAGAATAAAGCTTATTTTTCCTTTAGAGATTTCAGTACTTCTTTCAACTATAGGTGTTGTCATTGTTCAAAACCAGATTTGGTAAGGCCCGCCTGTCTACCAAGCACCAAGTGCTGGTTTAGCACATATTCTTCCCACCTTCATCATCCTTCCTGGGATCAGTCAGGCACACAGTTCCTCTAACAATTCTCCCATTGCCTGAAGTGATTAGTGTGTTGCTGATCAGATTTCATGAAGTGACTTCTAAATGATTGCTGACTTGACCATATAAAAATGCCTGTGTTTCAGTGTGTCTTTGACTTAAACAAATTCCTCCAGTTTAAATAATGGTTTGGGAGTCAGACTTAGATGCTATGGCCAACACACTGGTTCAGCATTCAGTTCTCATAGCTTAATAAAGGAAAAATATCTAGATTATACTTGGAGTGTAGCCTAATATTTAATTGAATAAACTGGCATGGTAATTACTAAAAGCACAATATTAAAAGGCATATAGATTGATCATACTTTGATTTTTTAAAATATTTATCAAAACAGGACCAAGTTTTCTATTCATCAACCTGCTAGCATGTTTCCATTCTTTTAATATCCCTTTATGGATTTCCTTCATTGATTGGTAACATACCATTCCTGAAAACAGTCGCTAAACATGACAGGGAAAAAGCTATTTTCGCTAGGGCCCTTTACCCCCACCTTTAAAAGCCAGTTGGAAACCACACATATTTACCTTTAAAGATACCAACAGTAATTACATTGTCATCCCATGAACAGACTTTTTTATTCAAGGGTATAATATATTGGTACCAAACTGAGTGGAGAATAAAGTGTAAATGAGAGTTTGAAATGTGACTCTTTAAAAATGCTAGCAGATAATAAACCACCAGAGCCTATTGTCTTTATTATCAAAGTTTATTGTTAGAGTCAGTTCCTATCTACTGGGGAGTACAACTATGCCTCAATATGTGCTATAGTATCTCTAGGGTAATAGCCATTCTGCAAAATAGTTGTACTGGGGCTCTGTTAGGCATAGATCGTAAGTCAGTGGAAGAGTGAGCCCAGAAAACCCCGACAGTAGAGCCATTACTCTAGGAAGTTCCAGTGCTATGCAACCTGTAAGGCATCATCTGTCAGCTGATAATGAG
>SJYC01026266.1:0-30057 GCA_006408675.1 Madoqua kirkii
GGTGTTGGTGGGATGAAACAGGAGTTGAACCCATTTTCTACTCTTCTCTGCAAGACAACTATGGCTCCAGTGCAGGAACCAAAAACTAGGTCTTATAAAATCCTTTAAGCTCCCAAAACAAGTAAAACAGGACATAAAGAGGAAAGGGCCAGGAACCAGGATAGTGGAGGATAAATTAAGTGGAATTGGAGGAAATGAAAACTTCTGGAATGAAAAGTAGCTCGATTTAGATGCCATTTGAGATGATAAAGAATACAGTGCAGGTAAAAGCAAATGAGGAAACAATTCAAACTTTGAAAAGTAATTAGACACCAGAAGTTAAAGTTTCCCCCTTGGAGGAAAACTGGTTTTAAAAAATGAGGAACGTGGGTCACTAATAATAGGAATGAGTACCTGAGTAGAAATAGGTATTTCAGGATGCCAAGAATATTATAAATGAGCCGGGTCTATAGGAAGGACAAGTGGTTATGGTAACCTGTTATCCAGATCTGACGTTGGAATGACGTTTCTAGCAATGGCTTTTTCTATGAGGTTCTGGCATATTTTTTTGTAGCACAGGTAGCTTTGATGGAATGTTTAAATAACAACTATGTGGGAATGCAGATTAGTATAGTGTAAAATTTCAAGGATCTCTCACCTATTTCTGTGGGATAGAAGTTTAGAAGTCCTGAAACAGCTGTGGCTAAAGGCCCAAGCCCTCTTACCATCCTTGTGATAAAAATATTAAAGGAATTAACCAAACAGTATCAGGTGAGTCAATGGGCTTTGTACCATGTAGACAGCAGATAATTTATGGTGACTTCTTCAGGCAGCCTGAGAAACAAAAAGAGCTTGTGTACTAAATGCTACCCTATCATTAAATATAATAATAATGAAAAATAGGGCCATTAGATGAGACCCTAGAAAAGTCTAGCTGCCAACCAGATTGGGAAGATAAATAAAATAGCATAGTTTATTTTAATCTGTATCTTCCATACTAACCTAGTTTGTAGAAAAGCCATCTGCTGGCACTAGGCCAGTATGTCTGAATTTTGTCATAATTAAGCATCTCATTTTTCCAAAAAAGGAAATGTGTAAGTAGCACAATTACATAAATGACCATTTCTACAAAGTCTTCTCTGCAGTCTTGACCTGTGTGGGGACAGGTTCTACTGATGAAGCATTTTTAGAGGCAGAAGGAAAACATTAATTTGAGGTTTTCTCCAAAGAAAGAATACCAGTGGAGTTGGGCCCATATGATAAGTTTCTTGTTGGTGTTGAACAAATGGTCTCTTCTCTAGGAAATACGTTTGTTCACACCTATTTACAGGTTCTATAAGTGTAATTTCTAAAACAAGAAATGAGGCAGAAGCAGTTTCTTTTCTAACCACATCTCTGATGAAATGAAGGGTCCTCAACTTTTCGGACTCCTCATGGTGTGGGATGGGGTTGGGCTCTATCCCAGGGCCGGATGCTCAGGCTGCTGTCCAGACCTGGGTTATTTCAAGCCCCACGGCCTTTTCCTGCTCCTCCCTGTGCATTCAGGCTGCGAGGGATCTTCTTGAAGATTTTCCTCCCCAAATGTTTGAAACACAGTTCTATTTGCTAGAAAACAGAACATAAGTATGAGTTAACCTTTGGATTTCAGACACGGTGTAACTTCATGAACATAATTATTCCATTAGTCACATTTCCAAACAGATGAGAAGAGGCCATTTTATGCCCATATATCTCCTCTCAGATGTCTTGTTCACTGATAATCCCGTCTACTTCTATAACTTCCTCAGTTCAAAACCAGGGCAACTATACAGAGACCTGTGGCTGTCAAGATGAGCCAAAACTCATGGTTCTGACTGGATGTGAATGCACGGCCCATGTCCACAGCTGTGCCCCAGCCTTGTTTTCTTCCTTTTGACAGTTTTTGATCCAGTCCTATGGGTAGCATATACCTTAGAAAATTAAAAATACACAAAAATGTCATCTGCTTAAAATCCTTCAAGCTAGGCTTCAGCAGTACGTGAACCAAGAACTTTCAGATTTACAAGCTGGGTTTCGAAGAGGCAGAGGAACCAGTGATCAAATTGCTAACGTCTGATGGATCATACAGAAAGCAAGGGAGTTTCAGAAAAACATCTATTGACCATGCTAAAGTTTTTGACTGCGTAGATCACAACAAACTGGAAAATTCTTAAAAAGAGATGGGAATACCAGACTACCTTACCTGCCTCCTGAGAAACCTGCATGCAAGTTAAGCAGCAACAGTTGGAACTGGTCATGGAATACCTGACTGGTTTCAAATTGGGAAAGGAGTATAGCAAGGCTGTATATTTAACTTATATGCAGAGTGTATCATGTGAAATGCCAGGCTGGATGAATCACAAGTTGGAATCAAGATTGCCAGGAGAAATAGCAACAATCTCATATATGCAGATAATACCACTCTAATGGCAGAAAGTGAAGAGGAACTGAAAAGGCTCTTGTTGAGTGAAAGAGAGTGAGAAAGCTGGCTTGAAACAACATTAAAAAGAACTAGGATCACGGCATTTGGTCTCATCACTTCATGGCAGATAGGGAAAAAGTAAAAACTGACCAATTTTCTTGGGCTCCAAAATCACTGCAGACAGTGACTGCAGCCATGAAATTAAAAGATGCTTGTTCCTTGGAAGGAAAGCTGTGACAAACTTAGCATATTGAAAAGCAGAGACATCACTTTGCCGACAAAGGACTGTATAGTCAAAACTGATTTTTCCAGTAGTCATGCATGGATGTGAGATAATGATGACTCTGCTCAGTTGTGTCCCGACTTTTTGTGATCCCATGGACTGCAGCCCACCAGGCTCCTCTGTCCATGGAACTTTCCAGGCAAGAGTACTGGAATGGGTTGCCATTTTCCTTCTCCAAGGGATCTTCCTGGACCAGGGCTCGAATCCACATCTCTTGTGTCTCCTGCATTGGCAGGCAGATTCCTTACCCCTGTACCACCCAGGAAGCTATAGTCCAAGGGACTCTCAAGAGTCTTCTCCAGCACCACAATGCAAAGGTGGCCGAGCGGCAAAGAACTGATGCTTCAAACTGTGGTGCTGGAGAAGACTCTTGAGAGTCCCTTGGACTGTAAGGAGATCAAACCAGTCCATCCTAAAGGAAATCAACACTGAAGATTCACTTGGAAGGACTGATGCTGAAGCTGAAGCTCCAATACTTTGGCCACCTGAGGCAAAACAGATTCATTGGAAAAGATTGATGCTAGGAAAGACTGAAAGCAAAAGAAGAGGGTGGCAGAGGATGAGATGGTTAGATAGCATTAGTGACTCAAAGGACATGAATTAGTGCAAACTCGGAGACATTGGAGGAATAGAGGAACCTGGAGTGCTGCAGTCCATGGGGTCACAAAAAGTTAGACACAACTTAGCGACTGAACAACAGTGGGGTGGGGGAGGAAGGTAAATATGGTAAAAACTCACTAACTCCTATTTGATATTCATTGGATGCAGTATAATGGTTAGCAGGCTGAATTCATAGATTAGAGGACATGAGGGGAAAAAGGCAATTTTAGTGATTTTGACCATAAGAACTTCTAATTGGCTCTGTAATTCTGGGGATCTCAGAATAACACTGGGGATCAACGGTAGGAGTACAGTTTGATTTGGGCTTCCCTTGTGGCTCAGCTGGTAAAGAATCTGCCTGCAATGCATGAGACCTGTGAGACCTGGGTTTGATCCCTGGGTTGGAAAGATCCTCTCAGAAGGGAAAGGCTACCCACTCTGGTATTCTGGCCTGGAGAATTCCATGAACTGTATAGTCCATGAGGTCGTTGCAAAGAGTTGGACACCAGTGACTTTCACTTGATCTGGGGGCAGAGAAGGAGACTTAAATCACTCTTCAGCTTACACAGTATTAAGTGGGGGTGTCTGACAGGAGATTTCATTTAGAGAAAGAAGCAAGTAGGATGGAAATACCTAATTATACTTTACAGGAAAGAAAAAATATCAAGACACATTTAGGTCCTTTGTAAAAGGAACGCTCTCTTCATATTAAACACTGTCTGGAGGAACAAGTGAACTGAACAAATTAGGAAAATAACACAAATGTAGAATGAAGCGTGTCTGTTCTCTGTATGCTGCCCACTGTGGGTGGTCACTTCCTCTCTCAGGGATGTGGGGGCAAGAATCATTCTACCTACCTGTGTTGTTTGGTAGTCCTCCACTCCCAAGAAATAAGCAAGTAGGATGGAAATACCTAATTATACTTTACAGGAAAGAAAAAATATCAAGACACATTTAGGTCCTTTGTAAAAGGAACGCTCTCTTCATATTAAACACTGTCTGGAGGAACAAGTGAACTGAACAAATTAGGAAAATAACACAAATGTAGAATGAAGCGTGTCTGTTCTCTGTATGCTGCCCACTGTGGGTGGTCACTTCCTCTCTCAGGGATGTGGGGGCAAGAATCATTCTACCTACCTGTGTTGTTTGGTAGTCCTCCACTCCCAACTTCCTATTAAAGCCGTGGCCCTTCTATACTTAACTCTGAAAAGGCCAGGCCTTATTGTCCTCAGACTTCACTTACTGGATTCCTAGATAAGCATTCTGGTTTGTTTTTTGGTACAGAATTTCAGTTTAAAAATATCACCCTTCACATGTCTGTTAAATTATTGTAATTGTTTATTCCATGTGAATGTCGTCATGAGGCTAAGATGATGCTTTAAAACAGACATTTGATGTCCCAGGGAAAAGCAAACATAAGCTATTTCTTTCATTCGCGACACTGAGCTACTGCAGACTATCCCAGACAGAAACTTGAGACCCAGGAGACGCAGTTTGAAGGTGCACACGTCCTTACATCCCAGCCCTCTGGGCTAGCCAAGGTGAGCACTGTGGCTTCAAGTCAATCAGGTGCACACAGTGGCCCTATATATTCAGCACGATTTATATGGGGAAGAAAAATTTTAGTTTTGCAGACACAACTTTTCAACGGAGTCATGTCAAACTACGCTCCTTCAGGATTAAATAATTTTAGCATTACGGCACTCAGATTAAATGTTCAGGCAGCTCACTCGTAGTTCACTTCATGCATTATACAAAATACCCATGAAGTAAGCAAGGCAACCAAAGTTTCCTCTGAAGGAGAAAATGCTGACGGCCTGCTACCTGCAGCACTGCACTGTGGGGTCGAAGAGTTCTCAGAAAGAATGGCGAGACAAAGGGGTGTTTAAGAGACCCGGGTACCCCGCGGGACGGCGCCCAGCGGCCCCTCCCGGCTGCTCACCTCGGCTCTCCCTCAGCGGCTCTCCGCCAGGCTCTCAGTGTCACACTCCTTGGGCGGCTCCCCTCCGCCTGGCAGCTCACTCTCGATTTCCCACAGCACGTCATCCTCATCCTCCAGGTTGCTGGAGATGTGGCACTTCTTGAACCCCTGGACGATGGACTCGCTCGAGATGCTATTCCAAGCCACCATGACCCACTCCAGAAAAAGGCCCAGCGGTGGCTTCTTGGCATTCCCGGTGGGGCTCAGTGCCAGGTTCCCCGCCAGGAGCCAGTTGGAATACTGGGCCCGGACACTGTCATTCAGTGGTTTGTAGACCACTACATCCAACACCTGCAGCTGCGAGGTCAAGCCCCCTGGGATGATGACCATGTCAGTGTTCATGCTCTCCATGGAGCTCTTCACTGAGTCAGTGGCATGGCCCCGGAAACCATTCAGGATCAGCAGCCCTCGCTGCTTGGGCACCGCGCCCGTCCTCCGCCTCCACACCACCTCCAGCCAGTCCTGCATCAGATCCTCCGTCATCCATCCATACCGGTGGCAGCGGATTTCCATGCCACTTGGAAACTTCCCAGGGGGGATGTACGTGCCCCTCAGAATGATATATGGAGGTAACTTCCTCCCATCAGCCAAGACACCAAGCATGGCTGTGATTTTCAGTTTCTCCCTCCCTGGCGTCTTGACCAAGACGGGCTTTTCCCCCTGGTTGTCCACAGTCACCCTCGAGGGCACCTCTAAGCAAATGGGCGTCTCGTCTGCATTTCCCATCTGAGCCACCTGGTAGTCATGTGCCCTGCGCAGAGCCAGGACGCTCCGCTGGTAGGTGACAAGCTTCTCGGTCAGGTCTTCAGGCAGCTGCTGGGGCACGGGCACCTTATGCCGCAGAGACAAGTCATACCTCCGCATCATTCTTCGACACCAACCCAAGCTAGCCTTGAACCCTTTCTCTGGAATGTTCATCTCCTGGGCAATCTCCAGAGCTTTCAGCTGCATGGCCTCCCTGGTGATAGGGTCCCCTTTGGCCTGCATGTATCGCACGTACTCGGCCACACGCTGGTCCACCAGAGCGAAGCGCCCGTTCTTGGGGCCACGGAAGGCACGCCGCATGGCGTGGGCGTTCTGCAGCTGCGGTTCACTTTGCGCCAGTCGCGGACGTTTTTCTCCAGCACCCCGAACTGCTTGGCCGCCTGGCAGTTGTTGGTGCTCTCGGCGTACTCCACCACCATTAACTTGAACCCTGCGTCATAACTGCGGCGCATGCCCCGGCTGAACTGGAACTTTCCGGCCAGGTCATCGGCCGAGAGGTCGTACCCGGGGAAGCCCATGGCCATGTAGAAGGGGTACCCCTCGCCCCACTCGGGCAGCTCTGTGATGTCCCGAGGCAGACGAAGGCCAAAGCCATCCAGGTGCTGAGGCTGGGGAAACTGCGAGGCTGCGTTCATCGGGCCTGCCCAGTCTGGGGGCTTCATGTCGGATTCCTCCTTTTCTGGAAGACATACAGGAGGGGTGAAGATGGTGCCCATCAGTCTAATGATTTTGGGGTCATTCCTTGATTTGTTTTTGGTCAAAATACCGAGACTACCTGAATCTGAAGTTCACGGAAAGCAGTCACTTAAATAACAGACACTTCCAAAGTCCTCACCCCTGTGCCAGTTCCCATAGATGACCAACTCTAATTCTCACAATAACTATTTACTCTGTCTTTGCAAATGAGTGTAGAAAAATTAAGTAACGCATCAAGGTGGCAAAGCCAGAAAGTGACAAGGGCTGGCAGCTGAACACAGGCACCAAGCTTGAGTAATGTACTAACTGTGAGGGCCACGCTTGGGCCAAAATAACCTTTACCTGGGTGAGAAGCCAAATACAACCCATTCTACACATAGTGTTACAGAATTTGTATCATCATGAACTGAATCATATCCCTTAAACCAAGAAAATCTATAGCAATACCACACTTAGCAAAGTTAAGCTTATAAGGCAGAAGTATGGTTTTTGCATACCCATGTCAGAACTGGGTTTCACTGTATGTTTCTATTTTAAGAGTGGTCACAGAAATTGACTATTACTCAGGGATATTACCATATCTCACCAAAACTAAGAACCCATCGATTGCAAGATGTACCATTACATGGCATTAAGAAAAAAAAAAAAAAGCCACTAGTGAAACTGTAACATGCAGTTTTAAGTGTTAGTCATTCAGTCGTGTCCGACTCTTTGTGAGGCCATGGACTGTAGCCCAGGTTCCTCTGTCCATGGAATTCTCCAGGCAAGAATACTGGAGTGGGTTACCATTCCCTTTTCCAGGGGATCTTCCCAATCCAGGGATTGAACCTGGGTCTTTGGTATTGCATGCAGATTCTTAACTGTCTGAGCCACCAGGGAAGACCCACTAGTTTTAAGAAGCATTCTCAATTGCAGAGATGTTACAGTGATGAGAGAAATACATGTTTTAGAATCAATGAAATACAGCATTTTAAACTATTACTTATAGAGAGAAGGCAAATAAAATCACTCTGGCTGTTGGGAAGCTGTATTTATCCAGCTCTTGCTCTCTACCTGTTTCTCAGTACAACACTGTATGCTTCTTTAGACATATTTGCTCAAATGTGTGCTACAGCTAACATTGCTTTTCCATCCAAGATGAAGCAGACAGGAAGTCAAGAAAATCACCCTGGATGCATGCTTTGCCATGCTGTTTTCCTTAGCTTTCAGAAGTGTGTGGTGTGCTCCCAAGGCACTCAAGATGTGCACTGGGCCAAAGCCACACAAACTTCAATTTCATTCACCTGCATACAAGGTTGCACCTTGAGATTTATAACCCGCAGTTGACAGATGAAGAAACGGACAATCAGAGAGGTGGATGAAGTTGCCTAAGGTCACACAGCACGGAAAACCAGGAGATTTTGAAACTCTAAAGCCCACAGTCTTTCTGCCTCAGAACCTTGCCTTACGCATACTCCCCAGAATGTACCTTAATGTAAACTTAAAATCCATCTTCATAATTCTCCCACTGGATGCCTTCTGCATTGGGTTAATCATAGTACCTGCAAAGGTTCCTCCTTGGAGCTGCCATTCATCAGAATTCTGAGATTCCTCCTCCCTTTCCAACCGAGTGATCATGTCAGGCTTAGGGAATGGGAATTCTGTTTACAGGAAATAAAACAGGTTAAGAGCTGTGTTACTGTCTTGGAGAATTGCCAAAATAAGTACTTTGTAGTACTTAAGCAAACCTCCCCTCCACTCTCACCCCTACAGTCTTCTCAGTATGGAGATTTATGAAGGCAGTAGAGAAGGATTCAGGGATACTTAAAGAAAAAATATGATGGGAAATAGGTCTGTCCAAGGGAATTTATGGATCTCTGATAATGAGGGCCTGGACTAGCAACGACAAAAAGGAACTGCATTTAGCAGGGAAGTGGGTGTATGCAGCCACTGATCTAATGAGCATTCCAGTACCTGCATGAGCCAAGCAGGGAAATCCCTCCAAATGGTTAGACTCTAATAATATCAGTGCTGAGAGGGAAGCAACAAGGATTCTTTGGGGATATGTCCCCAAGCTTCTGAGGCTGACATGATAACAGCGAGGCCTGCCTTCTCTCCTAGGAATGTATAAAGTATGGGCCCAGATCCACAGTGACATTTCTTAGATGTCTTTTTTTTTTTTTTTGATAAGTATGCCTGGGTTGAATGAGGATGGTTCTGAGAACTGGCATGAGCTGCTGAGTGGGAGGACACAATATTTATATCCTGCCTAAGTCAAAAACAGCAAATTAAGTGGGCACAGGCATTGAGGGGACAGAGTCCAGGTTCAGGAAAGAGGTATGTTGGATACACCTGAGAAGAGAGACATGGAATCAATTCTCTGGGCTCAGAGCTTCTAAGACAAAGGAAAACAAAGTTTTACCCAGAGACAGGACAGTTTCATAATTCATCCTCATGACCTCGCGGTAGAGAGCCTTCTGTTGCTCCGTCAAAACTTCCCACTCCTCATCGGAAAAATATATGGCCACCTCATCGAATAGGGCTGGCACCTGCAACAGTGAACAGGCTTTTCTCAATGACTAGCCAGCACACGTAGACAGATCACACACCATTATCTCACAAGGGCGGGCCTGAGCCCGGAGACACATCAGTCCTCACACGGCTCCAAGATGCAAAATCTGGGTGTCAGCAAGGTCCTCTGTGCCCTGCTGAGTGCTTGCCACACCCCCACTCATGGATAAGGAGAGCAGAACCCTGAGATGAAAACTTCCCACCACGGATCACCAGGTTGAGAGACTGGATCCTCACACGAAGCAGGGAGAGTTGATCACAGCTAAGCCCCCACCCAGAGCCGGTCGACTACAGGAAGGAACATCCTGAGGCGGTTCCCCTGCCAACACAGCCCTGATGTCTCCCTTAGTCACAGACCCTCAGGCCACGGGGTGCTGGGGGTTGCCTGGGCACTGGTCTCCAGTTGCAGAGCACTCGCCCCAGCGTATGACTCAGAATCCAGAGCTGCCCGGGGAGGAGCCGGTGAGAGAAGGGACCTCATCTGGCCTTTTCCAGTCCATAAGAGGATGAGGAGGAGGGGAGAAGGGCTAATTAGAGCTTCAATTTATGTAATGAGATACTAGGGCAAACTGGTTTGCTTTGATGCCTAGACCCACGGCAGAAAGCCCTAGAGAGAGAGCCCACTCCCCGCTCCCGTACCTCCCTGACACTGTGGGCCAGTGGGAGGGGGTGCTCACGTGGTCAAATGCAGCCAAGCCACCCAGACCAACCTCCTCTTGTTCAACTCTTTTCTTTCTTTTTACTATGTGTCATCTTGTAGTCATTACGAATCCTATTCCAAAGCTCAGATTCAGTGGTAAACCATCACTGGGCTGCTGTGTTCAGAGCTATTTCCCGTGGCACAGTCTAGGGCCTGGGGGGATCATGATGGTGTTTTCCATCAGCTTAGAAAAGTTCAGTGTCTGCACGGCCTGCAGCTTCTTCAGGTGTCTGGCCATCAGTCATTTGGACCTCCTGGCCTTTCTGCCTTATTCACAAAGTCCACCCCATCCCTGCCCACCCTCACAGTCCCTTCCACATAGGGAGAACTTCCAGCGAAAGGCCCTGTAACTGCTTCATTTATTTCCCCCCACAACCCCATTTAAACCAGGAGGAAACTGGCTCAGAGCAGCCCTGATTCTGGTCTAAAATCCCACAGCCAATAAACAGTAGGGTTGAGGCTGGGACCTAGGATGCCTGACTTCAAGGCTCCGGCCCTTACAGAGGGCAGAGTGGCCTCCCTGGTACCCAGCTTGCACGCTCTACTTCTAGCCCACACGCTCAGTGGAACTTCGCTCCAGCAGTTCCTTAACAAACCATTCCCACCCCTCCAAAGACCAGGGGGTCTCCAGACATGCTGCTTCTGAAGTCTTCCCCATTCTCGACCTGGCTGACACCCACCCACCTTCCAAGATTCAGCCCAGATATCTTGTTCCCTGGGCAAGCTGGCCTCAACCTGGGCTGTGTACCTTGTAATGCCCTGGGCTCAAGAGACTTATCACACTGCAGAATCCTCTTGGTTTACCTGTCTGCTTCTTTCACTAGAGTATCAGCTCACTGAGGGCAGAACCTGGGCTTATTTTGTTTTGTTCCTCTAAGCCTAGGACATTTCCTGTAGAAAGTAATCCCTTGAAATGGTGTTTTTGAGTCAAAGATTTAAGTATCACTCTCTTTACTTCTCTTGTTCTACCTGGAATAGTTTCAAATAATCATTAAAATTTGTCTGTCACAAAACTGAGCCTACTCTTTGGAGTAAGAATGGACAAAAATGCCTACTGTAAAATACCAGGAGGTATAATGGATGGGTCTCTGGGCTCTGCTCAGATTTCATCAATCTGGAAAGCCAGGCATCTAGGAATTTTCCAGCCTACCCCATCCCACTTCCCAGGCTTTTGAACAACTCTCCATTTGGCCTTTTCTCTCCCTAGGAAATTTCAGATCTAAGCTATACCTATTTATAGTACCTTTTCCTTTGCTGATAAACAGGACACGGGACTGGCTGTGCCTGTCATTTCAGAAGGGCAATCCCTATCAACACTCATAGAAAGTAACATGTACCCAGTATGGTAAAAATATAGCACCCCTGGAGTGGTGAGAAGGCACCTGGAGGCCGGGGTTGGATTCATCTCCTCCCATGTACAACTGAGCTACGGAGGGTCCTCAGACAAGCCCACATGATGCTTCAGAGGCACACGGTGTAGTGGCTTAGTAATTCTGCTCACAGCAACCTTCTATGAGAACTGAGCAAGCCTTCAGCCTGGCCCTGCCGTGCGGGCCTCCCTGCTCTCTACAGAGGCCTTTTATCTGGCCAAGCACAGCAGAAGGTAAACAGGGCCAGTCCTGGCCAAACTCAGAAATCAGGCAGCCAGCGTCCAACCCCCAGACACCCACCCTTGCTGGGCCTCACAGGTAGGGGCCCTTGATCCCTGCCCTCCTCCCTTCCTAGAAGGTCAAGGACTCATCAGATAGGTGTTCTTCCTTCTGCTTGTGTGCGCTGCCTCGCTCGGCCCCAAGAGCTGTCATTCCAATGCTTATCTAACCACCCTAGGGTACTTACATGCTGCCCAGGCATGCTGACGAAGCTGTACAACCACTCAGCAAAGACAGTGGGGCTCTTAGGGCAGAGGCCTGGGACCAGTGCACCGATAGAGTGCCTGCTGTATGCCAGGCACTGTGTAGGGCACTCTTCTTGCACTGTTATTAAATCCTTTAGATAATACAAGGATATGGGGATCACTACCCCAGTTTTATGGGTGAGTGAATGGCTGATAAGTATATTGCCCAAGGTCACAGAGTTAGCAAGTCTGACTCCCATGCCCACACTTTCTCAGCAGGTCACTTAGGTCCCTTCCTTGTGGCAGTAGCAAACCGCAGGGTCTCTTAAGAAAGATGAACAGAGGACTTCTTCCTCAGAGCGTCTAAGGAGAGAGCTCAGACTCCAGGGCGCAGCATACACCCCCAAGTGGCTGGCTTGAGCCTGGGGCCCGCCCTGCCTCTCTCAACTGTCTCCTCCACTCCCTGACATACACTGCAGGCTCCAGCTGCAAGAGCTGCTGCTGACTCTACACATAAACTTTTTTCCAGTGCCTGTGCTCCTGGCTTCCTAGACAGCAAGACCTTCCCTTCCATTGGCTGGTTCCACCTCTGCCTAAGACTTGGTCCAAAGTACATGTTCCCTTTTCTCTACCTGAAATTGTATTTCTACTCCAATTCTCCCATGCAATATTACCCTTATAGCATGGTTCTTAAGATTGAAAGCTTTTATTGATTACCCTAACACAACTTACAGCCAAAACACATATGTAACAGACAGATTTGATAGCTTTCTTCTAGTCGCCCTGGAAGAGGATTTTTTTCACTCAGCACTGCTGACACTTCTGGCCAGATCATCCTCTGTCACAGGGGCTGTCCTGGGCATCACAGATGTATGGCAGCATCCTGGGCCTCTACCCAGGAGATGCCAGTAGGCTCTCCCACTTCCCAAGTTCCACCACAAGTCATGACAACCAGAAATGTCTCCACCCAGATGTACCTGGGAGGGGGCAAAACTATCTACTACTCAAGACCAGGTCCTCGCCTGCTTTTTCCAGTTCTCTGGCCTGTAGGAGAGACTGTCCAGACCTGAGATCTACCACAGAATTCCAAATACTGTGCAACTAATCATATTTACTTTCCTGTCTTCCTCATAAAACAAGTAATAACTCCACGGACTAAGAACTTTGTCTTAATAACACCCAGCACTGCGCTGAGTAACTGCAGATGGATGGCAGGTTGCCCGGATGCCACACATGCCAGTCCTCCTCCTCCAGCTCCGCTGGTTACTTCCATTCCCAGCCAAGCATGGGCTTCACCTTGCTCTTTTCTGAGTTGTCCCAACAGACTCTAATGCTTGCTTCTACTGTACCTGTTTTGCATGCTTCTCCATTCTGTCTAAATGTTCTTGGTTGGCCAGGATAGTCTCAAGCATTGAGTTTTTGCTCAGGGTTAGATGGGATGACTCCTGCTCTCTAAAATCTCCCCAGCTGCAGGGATTAGAACTGAGGAGGACAGCAGCATGGTCTGAAGAGATAGAAGCAGTCCAGCTTCAACAGCTAGACTGGCAAACCCACAGTCTGGAGTCATATTTTTTTTCCCCTTCCTAATTGCGTATAACATGCATACAACAAAATGCACTACTTTTAAGGTTCCAGCTCAAGAGGCGTTTTTAAGAACAGAAGTCAGCATATATGTGTATCCCAGGGGCAAAGCAGATAACCCTGCTGCACCTCATGCAGTGGGAGGGGAGTAGGACGAGAGAGTTTGCAAAGACCATGATTCTATGGATACAGATCTCTCATTGGAAACAGCGTACTATGTATACCAATGACATTTATACACAGTGGAAAACTAAGCAGAGAAAAGGAATGTCATTCGGTGCTTATTTAAAATGTTTACCATGCATGCTGAGTTATCATGAAGTCCAGTAAGTACTGTAAATAATGTACACAACTGTAACTATAACTATCTGTTGCATTTATACTTTAAATTTGAATTCTATCACACAACAATGTTTGCATATGCTCCCTGCTTACTGCTGCCTACTATCCGCATCCCTCCACCCAGGGCCAGCTGGAAATGCAGTTCTCTCCTGTGACAACTACTGTAAGAGGTGTTCACACAGAACCAACTGGCCTCATCCCATAAAGCTCTCCTCATATCAGCTCGGTGCCCTAAGACTTAAATGGTTTAAGGGTTCCCTTCAATTAGTAGTAGGTGACAAAGATTTTCTCTCCATCCCAAACTTGGTCAGCCTCTGAGCCCTCTTCTCCACTAGGCCTCTACCCTGGACACATACACACCTGCTATGGTCCAGTCTGCACAGCCCAGTTTTAGAATGAATTCCACTAAGTCAGTTTATAAAGAATCACCCACTGTTGATAGCTCCTCTTAGCAATTTTCCATTCACCGAGCCCTGTGCTTTCTTCCCTGGCTATAAATCCCCACTCGTCTTTACTGTTGAGCTCTCTCCTGTTCACAGTCTTGAAGCCCATCTCAGTAGTTCTGAATATTAATATATTCCTTAGTATATTCCTTATTATCTAAACAAGTGCCAGAATAATTTTTCTTTTACACATGGGTTAGCAGACATTTAGTTGATTTCTACAAAGTGCCTGGCATTAAGCAGAATATAGGGAATCCATGGGTACAGGAGAGAGACACAGCCGTGGCCTCTTGGACTTCCAATCTTGATGGTGATACATTATGTGGCTAAAGGGATAGTTCCCATAACCAGCTTCTCCATTCTTCGCTGTGCCTTTTAAAGCCACAGAACTGTTTTCTCAGGAATGCAAACACACCGGACTGGGCTAAGCTAGGCTATTTTTACTTCCTGTGGCTGCCTGAGGAAGAGACTTATTACAAACCTGGCTTCCAGGCCTGCCTCTCACAGCTGTGCGAAAACCCCACACCTTCTTACTTACCCATCCACCCTCTGAGCAGATTCGGACTTTTTGCATATCTGTGGGGCCATCCTCCAGTTCCCGGCTCTGAATCTCTTCTTCTTCTTCCTCTTCTTTCAGGGTTAAATTGAGAGGACAGGCTGTGGATGCCATCTCTGCAAGCAAGATTCAGTTCAGAAAAATTAGGTGCTAGTGTGACCTCTTCAAAGCCTGTGAAGGGGACAGCTCAGGTTACACAAACCTTTTTAGCCCCAGCACAGTTCAGGGGAACGAGAGAAAGGGAAGAGCCAGGTCTGGGGAGGAAGGGCTTCAAGAAAGCATCAGGAAGCTGGAAGGTGACATTTAGTTATGAAAAGAAGAGGGTTGCAGGCAGTCAGCATACCTGGCTGTCTTCAAATATTTAAAAATCTGGAGAGAGACCAGACTGGTTCTGTAGAGACCCAACGGCATAACAGGTTGGTGGGTAAACATTCCAGGAAGTTTTATTAATGCATCAAAAGGCAGAACGTTCTCATAGCCAGTGCCACCCAAACATGGAATCAGCAGCAGGTGTGCTGACTTCCTGTCAATGAAGGAATTTGAACTCATAGTGCACTGGCTCAACTGGGTTGTTCCTACAGGGCCAGTTCAGTGTCAGGAGGTCGGGTGGCCCAGAAGATCTGGATTTTCCAGAGTCAAAGGTTTTGTCCATGAGCCAGGTCAGAAGATAAAGTCATTCTGCCTTTAAGTGACTTTCCAAGCCCAGGACCCTTAGAGAAGAGTAATGCTTGGATACCCAAGAAGAGGCAGAAATCACCGTGGTCTGGGGTCCACCCTCACCGGCAAAACTCATCTGGACCGCACATTCTCTCTTCTGCAAATTCTCTTTCGCCCAGCTCCTACGCCAGTACAAAGGCCACCCTCCTGCCCTCTAGGGGCGCGGGCAATTTCTAGGTGTGAAGTGAGTGTGCATCTGGTGGGCCGCATCCACCTAGGCTTCCAAAGAAAAGATCCTTCCGGAGTTCAAAGTCCGCTTCTTCGGTATTTTCAAAAAGGACGGGCAAATGCAACAAGATACGTCTGGGGCGGGTGAACAGGCTTCAGATCCCTGGAGCTGCGGCCAGAACTTAGCTACGGCCTCCCCGGCCAGCTCCCGGGAGGTGGGGGCGCCGCCCCACAGCAAAGGTGCGGTTTAAGAGGTCCCCGCCGCCACCGCCCACCCGCACGGCGCCCCGCCCGCCGCCGCTGCCGCGCCCCCGGGGCGCGCTCGGGTTTCTCCAGCCATCTTGTCCCATTTCCCTTTCTCCGCGGCCCCGCGCCGGGAGCGCTCCCGCCGCCTGCCTGCCCGCGCCCGGCCGGCCCGCCCCCCAACCTGGCCCGCTCCCGGCCCCAGCGCACCTGCCGAGCGGCCGGAGCCGGTGCCGCTTGCCTCCCCCGGCGGGCCCGCAACAAAGGCGGCGGCGGCGGCGGCGGCAGTGGTAGCAGCTGCAGCGTCGGCGCCCCCGCCCCCGCCGCGGCCCTGCGGCCTGGGGCCCGAGGGAGGGGCCGCGCTGCCCCCGCCCCGTCCGCCCGCGCGCACTCACCGCCGGGCCGAGCGCCAAGGCGCGGGCCGGGGCCGCGGTGCAGACACCGAGGGCTGCGTCCCGGCTGTCACAGCGCCATCCTTCCCGTCTCTCTGGCTTCCCGTGCGCGCGGCCCCTCGGGAGGGAGGGGAGAGGACACGTGGTGGGAGGAGGGAGGGTCCGGCCGGGAGCTGAGAGTGTTGGGAGGCGAGGGGAGGAGCGCGGCTGATGTCAGCGGGCTCGGCGGCGCCGGGGGACGGCAACCGCGCCAGCTCCCGACCCTCCTCCTGGCGTGGCTTCCGGCTGGTGAGCGCCCTGCCCTCCTCGAGGCTGAGCTCCTGACCCACTGGCAGGCTATACCTCTCCTGCCTGAACAGTCTTACACTCTGCCCTCTCTGCTCCCCTCGTGCAGTTTCCAATGCACCGTCTGTGACCTCGGCATGGATGAGGCAGGAAGAGCCCGTATTTACGTTTGAAGTGTACGCAGCCTGGGTGCACGCGTTCCTGCGCTTATTTGCATGAACCACTGCTTTGCGCTTAGATAGATGAGTAAGTACTCCGGGTACTCGGGGCCGTGCTTCAAGGACTGTAGGATGAAGAATGACCAGCAAGGGCATTAGGGAGAGTGAGGGGTGTTGGATTTTGGGGGAAGCCTGCATATGCACATTCTGGCAGGCGTGTCAGAACTTTGTTGTTATGGTTCAGTCGCTCAGTAGTGACCTACTCTAGGACACAATGAACTGCAGCATGCGAGGCTTCCCTGTCCTTCACAATCTCCTAGAGTATGCTCAAACTCATGTCCATTGAATCGCAGATGCTGTCCAAGCATCTCATCCTCTGCCTTCCTCTTCTGCCTTCAATCTTTCCGAGCATTAGGGTCCTTTCCAAGGAGTGGTCTATTCTCATCGGGTGGCCAAAGCATTGGAGCTTCAGCATCAGTACTTCCAATTGACTATAAAGGGTTGATTTCCTTTAGGACTGACTGGTTTGATCACCCTGCTGTCCAAGGGACCCTCAAGAGTCTTCTACAACACCACAATTTGAAAGCATAAATTCTTTGGTGCTGTACCTTCTTTATGGTCCTACTCTCACATTCATACATGACTACTGGAAAAACCATAGCTTTGACTAGACGAATCTTTGTCATCAAAGTGATGTCTCTGCTTTTCAATATGGTGTCTTGGTTGGTCAAAGCTTTTCTTCCGAGGAGAAAGCGTCGTAATTTCACGGCTGCAGTCACCGTCTGCAGCGATTTTGGAGCCCAACAAATAAAATCTGTCACTGTTTCCATTTTTACCCCACCTATTTGCCATGAAGTGATGGGACCAGGTACCCTGATCTTAGTTTTTTGAATGTTGAGTTTTAAAGCCAGACTTTTCACTCTCCTCTTTAACGTTAATCAAGAGGCTCTTTAGTTCTTCGTTGCTTTCTACCATTAGAGTGATGTCACCTTCTATCTGAGGTTATTGATATTTCTCCCAGCAATCTTGATTCCAGCTTGAGCATCATCCAGCCCAGAATTTCGCAAGATGTACTCTGCATATAAGTTAGATAAGCAGGGTGGCAGTATACCGTTTTGATGTACTCCTTTCCTGATTTGGAACCAGTTCGTTGTTCAGTGTCCAGTTCTAACTGTTACTTCTTGATCTGTATACAGATTTCTCAGGAGGCAGGTCAGATGGTCTGGCATTCTCATCTCTTTAAGAAATTTCCACAGATTGTTGTAATCCACACATTCAAAGGCTTTAGCATAGTCAATGAAGAATAAATAGATGTTTTTCTGGAATTCTCATGCTTTTTCTATGATCCAGTGGATGTTGACAATTTGATCTCTGCTTCTCTGCCTTTTCTAAATCTAGTTTGTACATGTGTAAGTTCTCAGTTAATGTTGAACCCTAGCTTGAAGGATTTTGAGCATGTGAAATGGATATAATTGTGTGGTAGTTTAAACATTCTTTAACATTGCCCTTCTTTGGGATTGGAATGAAAACTGACCTTTTCCAGTCCTGTGGCCACTGCTGAGTTTTCCAAATTTGCTGGTACATTGAGTGCAGTACTTTCACAGCATCATCTTTTAAGATATGAAATAGTTCAACTGGAATTTCATCACCTCCAGTAGATTTGTTTGTAGTGATGCTTCCTAAGGCCCACTTGACTTCACACTCCAGGATGTCTGGCTCAAAGTGAGTAATCACACCATTGTGGTTATCTGAGTCATTAAGAGCTTTTTTTGTGTAGTTTTTCTGTGTATTCTTGCCACCTATTGATCTCTTCTGCTTCTGTTAGGTTCATACTCTTTCTGTCCTTTATTGTACGCATCTTTGCATGAAATGCTCCCTTGGTATCTCTAATTTTCTTGAAGAGCTCTCTAGTTTTTCTCATTCTATTGCTTTCTTCTATTTCTTTGAATCTATCACTGAGGAAGGCTTTATTATCTCTCCTTTCTATTCTTTAGGACTCTGCATTTAGAGGGCAAATCTTTCCCTTTTTCCTTTGCCTTTCATTTCTCCTCTTTTCTCAGCTATTTGTAAGGCCTCCTCAGACAGCCGTTTTGCCTTTTTGCATTTCTTTTTCTTGGGGGATGTTTTTGGTCACCGCTTCTTGTACAGTGTTACTAAACTTCCTCCACAGTTCTTCAGGCACTCTATCAGATATAATCTCTTGACTCTATTTGTCACTTCTACTGTACAATCATAAGGGATTTGATTTAAGTCATACATGAATGGCCTTAAAAGGCTTCTGCCCCTACCTAGTCAGCTGTGTGCTAGAACTAAAGATAGCTGTTCCATCTCCAAGGGCTTACTCTGAGCCCTTGATGGGACCACTGTGACCCACAAGATGGCAAAGTAGAAGGACATGCACTCATCTTCTCCTGTGAGAACTCCAAAATTATAACTCACTGCTGAACAACCATCCACAGGAGAATGTTGGATCCCACCAGAAAAAGACACTCCATGTCCATGGGCAAAGAAGAAGCCCAGCAAGATGGTAGGAGGGGTGTAATTACATTCAGAATCAAATCCCATACTTGCCAGAGATGCTTGGAGGGTTCAAACAAAAGCTTGTGTGCCCAGGACCCAGAGAGCCCACAGAGACTGAGCCCAACCTGCCTTTGAGTGTGTGAGTGTCTCCTGCAGAGGTATGGGTCAGCAATGGCCTTCCGCAGGGGCAGGGGCTCTGAGTGCAGCATACCTGGGTCACACAGCGTATGGCATAAGCCCTCTTTGAGGAGGTTGCCAGTACCCTGCCATAGAGTTGCTGAGCAGATGACCCACAAAGTGCAGAACAATTATACCAAATAAATTCTTGCACTGTTAAGAAAATTCTAGGACCCACAACAGATTTCCCAACCTGGGGATCTGATAAAGGGGCTGAGAACCCTCAAGCAATTTGACTTTGGAGGCCAGTGGGATTTGATTACAGAACTTACACGGGATGGGGAAACAGATTCTTGGAGGGCACAAACAAAACCTTGTGCACCAGGACCCAGAAGAAAGGACCCTACCCAGCAAGAGACTGACCCAGACTTGCCCGTGAGGGTCCAAGATTCTGGTGGAGGCATGGGTGGATAGTGGCCTGTTGCAGGGTCAGGGGCATTCAGTACAACAGCGCATGCACAAGAGCTTTTGAAGGAGGTCACCATGATCTTCACTGGGCTTCCCTGGTGGCTCAGAGGTTTTGTCTTAGGTCAAACAACAGGGAGGAAACACAGCCCAGTCATCAACAGAAAACTGGATTAAGGATTTATGGAGTGTGCCCCGCCCCTCCCCACCATCAGAACAAGACCCAGATTTCCCCACAGTCAGTCTCTCCCATCAGGAAGCTTCCATAAGCTTCTTATCTTTATCCCTCAGAGGACAGACAGAATGAAAATGACAGTCACAGGAAATGAATCAAACAGATCACATGGAACACAGCCTTATCTAACTCAACAAAACCATGAGCCATGCCATGTAGGGCCACCCAAGACAGACAGGTCATGGTGGAGAGTTCTGACAAAATGCGGTCCACCAGAGAAGGGAATGGCAAACCACTTCAGTATTCTTGCCTTGAGAATGCCATGAACAGTATGAAAAGGCCAAAAGATATGACATTGAAAGATGAACTCCACAGGTCGGTAGGTGCCCAATATGGTACTGGAGAAGCGTAGAAAAGTAACTGCAGAAAGAATGAAGAGACAGAGCCAAAGTGAAAACAATGCCCAGTTGTGGATGTGAGTGGTGATGGAAATAGTCTGATACTGTAAAGAATAATATTGCATAGGAACATGGAATGTTAGGTACATGCTGCTGCTGCTACTGCTGCTAAGTCGCTTCAGTTGTGTCCGACACTGTGCGACCCCATAGACAGCAGCCCATTGGGCTCTGCCATCCCTGGGATTCTCCAGGTAAGAACACTGGAGTGGGTTGCCATTTCCTTCTCCAATGCATGAAAGTGAAAAGTGAAAGTGAAGTTGCTCAGTCATGTCTGACTCAGCGACCCCATGGACTGCAGCCTACCAGGCTCCTCTGTCCATGGGAGTTTCCAGGCCAGAGTATTGGAATGGGATGCCATTGCCTTCTCTGTTAGGTACATGAATCAAGGTAAATTGGAAGTGGTCAAACAGGAGATGTCAAGAGTGAACATTTTAGGAACCAGTGAACTAAAATGGAGGGAATATGTGAATTAATTCAGATGACCATTATATCTACTACTATGGACAAGAATCCCTTAGGAGAAATAGAGAACTCTCATAGTCAACAAAAGAGTATGAAATGCAGTATTTGCATGTAGTTTCAAAAATGACAGAATGATCTCTGTTCATTTCCAAGGCAAACCATTCAGTATCACAGTAATCCAAGTCCATGCCCCAACCACTAACACTGAAGAAGCTGAAGCCAAATGGTTTTATGAAAACCTACAAGACCTCCTAGGAATAACATGCCCAAAAGATGTCCTTTTCATCACAGGGGGCTGGAATGCAAAAGTAGGAAGTCAAGAGATACCTGGAGTAACAGGCAAATTTGGCCTTGGAATACAGAATGAAGCAGGGAAAAGACCAAGAGAATGCACCGATCATAGCAAATATCCTCTTCGAATAACCCAAGAGAAGACTCTACACATGAACATCACCAGATGGTCAATACCAAAACCAGACTGATTATATAGTTTGCAGCCAAAGATGAAGAAGCTCTGTGCTATCCTAAGTCACTTCAGTTGTGTCCGACTCTGTGCGACCCCATAGACAGCAGCCCACCAGACTCCCCCGTCCCTGGGATTCTCCAGGCAAGAACACTGGAGTGGGTTGCCATTTCCTTCTCCAGGAGAAGCGCTATACAGTCAGCAAAAACAAGACCAGGAGCTGACCTTGATTCAGATCATGAACTCCTTATTGCCAAATTCAGACTTAAATTGAAGAAAGTAGGGAAAACCATTAGACAACTCACATATGACCTAAATCAAATTCCTTACAATTATACAATGGAAGTGAGAAATAGATTCAAGGAATTAGATCTGATAGAGTGCCTGAAGAACTATGAACTGAGATTTGTGACATTATACAGGAGGAAGTAATCAAGACTATCCCCAAGAAAAAGAAATGCAAAAAGACAAAATCGTTGTCTGAGGAGGCTCTACAAATAGCTGAGGAAAGAAGAGAGGCTAAAGGCAAAGGTAACAAGGAAACATATACCCATTTGAATGCAGAGTTCCAGAGAATAGTAAGGAGAGATAAGAAAGCCTTTAGTGATCAATGCAAAGAAACAGAGAAAAACAATAGAATGGGAAAGAGTAGAGATAGCCTCAAAAAAAGAGAGACCAAGGGAATATTTTATGCAAAGATGGGCACAATAAAGGACAGAAATGGTATGGACCTAACAGAAGCAGAAGATTCTAAGAAGTGGCAAGAATACACAGAAGAACTATACCAAAAAGATCTTCACGACCCAGATAACCATGATGATGTGATCACTCACCTAGAGCCAGACATGCTGGAATGTGAAGTCAAGTGGGACATAGGAAGCATCACTACAAACAAAGCTAGTGGAGGTGATGAAATTCCAGTTGAACTATTTCATATCTTAAAAGATGATGCTGTGAAAGTACTGCACTCAATGTACCAACAAATTTGGAAAACTCAGCAGTGGCCACAGGAATGGAAGAAGTCAGTTTTCATTCCAGTCCCAAAGAAAGACAATGCCAACAATTAATTATTCAAACTACCACACAATTGCAGTCATCTCAAATGCTAGCAAAGTAATGCTCAAAATTCTCCAAGCCAGGCTTCGATAGCATGTGAACTGACAACTTACAGATGTACAGGCTGGTTTTAGAAAAGGCAGAGGAACCAGAGAGCAAATTGCCAACATCCACTGGATCATAGAAAAATCAAGAGAGTTCCACAACAACATATACTTCTGCTTTATTGAGTATGCCAAAGCCTTTAACTGTGTGGATCACAGCAAACTGTGAAAAATTCTGAAAGAGATGGGAATACTAGACCACCTGACCTGCCTCATGAGAAACATGCACGCAGGTCAAGAAGCAGCAGTTAGAACCAGACGTGGAACAATGGACTGGTTCCAAATTGGGAAAGGGATACATCAAGTCTGTGTATTGTCATCCTGCTTATTTAACTTCTATGCAAAGTACATCATGCAAACTGCCAGGCTGGATGAAACACAAGCTGCAATCAGGATTGCTGGGAGAAATATCAATAACCTCAGATATGCAGATGACACCACCCTTATGGCAGAAAGCAAAGAACTAAGCAGCCTCTTGATGAAAGTGAAAGAGGAGAATGAAAAGTCTGACTTAAAACTCAACATTCAAAAACTAAGATCATGGGATCTTGTCCCATTATTTCATAGCAAATAGATGGGGAAACAATGGTAACAGTGATATAGTTTATTTTCTTGGGCTCCAAAATCACTGCAGATCGTCACTGCAGCCATGAAATTAAAAGATGCTTGCTCCTTGGGAGAAATGTTATGACCAATCTAAACAGCATATTAAAAAGTAGAGACATTAATTTGCCAACAAAGGTCGGTCTAGTCAAAGCTATGGTTTTTCCAGTAGTCATGTATGGATGTGAGAGTTGGACTATAAAGAAAGCTGAGTGCAGAAGAATTGATGCTTTTGAACTGTGGTGTTAGAGAAGACTCTCAAGTCCCTTGGATTGCAAGGAGATCCATTCAGTCCATTCTAAAGGAGATCAGTCCTGGGTGTTCATTGGAAGGACTGATGCTAAAGCTGAAACTCCAGTACTTTGGCCTCCTCATGCAAAGAGTTGACTCATTGGAAAAAGACTCTGATGCTGGGAGAGGGCAGGAGGAGAAAGGGATGACAGAGGATGAGATGGTTGGATGGCCTCAGTGACTCGATGGACAGGAATTTGAATGAACTCTGGGAGTTGGTGATGGACAGGGAGGCCTGGTGTGCTGCAGTTCATGAGGTCGCAAAGAGTCGGACACGACTGAGCTACTGAAGTGTGAACTGAACTGAACTGTGGATGATACAACAAAAGTTAGCAGTGAAGCCCTGAAGCCTATCTTATTCCAGAAAAAAGATCTCAGGTTTGAATTTTTGTTGGTATCTCAAAGAAGAAATTATCCTGACACTGCGTAATGTGAAATAGTAGGATTTTATTCGGGATTACTGACATAGTTGGCAATACTATTGCAATTGAGATGAGCTCTCTGGCTCAATCCAGGAAAAACAAGTTGGGGGATCATTGCTTGCATTGAGTGGGGGGTCAATGGATGGAATGCTAAGAGGAGACATGAAGGGTAGAAGGATTCTTGCTGATGGCACGCCAGGTTGATTGATATCCAAGATGGGGGATTCTCTCTAACCTGACTTAGCAGAATTCTTGCTACAACTGGACTTGGTCCTGGGTCCAAGGTAGAGAAGAGGGTTCTGAGGAGCTTGACTCAAATTTGATGAAGGAGAGAGCTTTGTCACTTTTCAGACTGTCCTTTAGACATGAGTTGCCGGCAGGGAAAGATTTCTCCAAGTTTTTATCACCATTCCTGTATTTACATGTGACTTTGACTTCTCTCTGCCATGGAGAGGCTACAATGGGACCGTGTATCACTGAGTATATGAAATATAGTATGATAGTCATGTCTTTGAAAAGTAATTGTGGCAGACATCCCAAGACCAAAGAAGTCTAGTCAATGGAGAACATTTGATTCACATATTGGGACAGATATTAAGATTTTTTGTTTTTACAAAATGTTTTTTTCTATATAAGTTTAACATTTTTTAGGGTAAGAGTGACATTTTAGCTCACACTGACTGACATTCCACTCTTAAGGTTTCTGAGAAAATAGCTAATTCAAATGAAATGGTGAAGAGGGAATCAAGAAGGAAAAGAATACTAGGGACACTGTTGGTATCTCACCTTCTTACAAAAAAAGTATTAAGACAGAGTACGAGATACCAAAGAGGAATGTTATGCTAGGATTTGAGTCTCTAAGAGCCTGACTGTTCTCATGCCGTTTTGACTAGCTTTTTCCTGGGAAAATGCCAACCAACAGTGACCCACCTGAATTCTTGACTTTGAACTCCCAGTCCCATGATCTCAATTACTGTCATGGGGCCTACCTTTGTAGAAGTCCACAGCTGCTAACATGACTTAGTCCAGTTTAGTTCAGTCATTCAGCCATGTCCAACTCTTTGCAACCCTATGGACTGCAGCACACCAGGTCTCCCTGTCCATCACCAACTCCCAGAGCTTCTGCAAACTCATCTCTGTTGAATTGGTGATGCCATCCTCTGTTGTCCCTGTCTCCTCCTTCGAATCCAAGACTGGAAGCAGAGGAAGAGAGAACCAAATGGGGGGAGGAGTGTCACTGCTGGCTCTATCTTTTTCTTCCCTGGGATTCTGGCACTTCAAGATAGGACCTCTACATTCATATTCCCAGTAAAGCCTCAAACTCTTCCTGGGAGATCCTGATAAAACGCTAAGGAAAAATCTTCTTGGGACATTTTTTAGAAGGTTTATGTTCCTGGAGAGGCAGTTTGTTGTTAGAGCAACTCAGAGGGTGAGGGAACAGGTAAAGGATTTTCTAGAGAAAAAAGAAAGAGAATTGTGATATTGACTGTGGTGGAGTAGTCTCCCCTTGTTAGCAGAGGACATGATCCAAGGCACTTGGTGGTTGTTTGAAGCCACAGATAGTACTGAATCATTTTCTCTTCATGTCTTCCACCCACAAATTTAATACTTTTTCCATCTTAACTAAATACTATCAAACACTGTGACTGTAATTTTTACAGTCTGAGGTGCAACAGCAAAACTAGCATGAGTTTATTTTTCCTTTTCCCCATTTCATTGATAGAAAATTCATTCTTACCATATGTTAGAAACCTCAGCGTATACTTTTTACCTATTGAGTTTAGAACTTTCATCTTTTCACTTGCAGGAAGCACTTTATGGTTTTTCTTTGGCATAACCAAATTGCAGCATCACTACTCTTGTACTTTGGAGCTGTTATCAAGTAAAATAAGTATCACTTGAACACAAGCACTGATATACTGATACAATCAATTTATAATAAAAATGGCTACTAAGTGACTAACAGAAAGGATGTGCTGAACAAAGGGATGATTCATGTCCCAGGCAAGATGGAGGAGAGGGTGCAAGACTTCATCATGCCACTCAAATGATGCACAATTTAACATTTATGAGTTGTTTATTTCTGGAATTTTCAGACTATGGTAGACTATGGGTAACTAAAGCTATGGAAAGTGAAACTGTGGATGAGGGGAGAATACTGTACAGACTACAAACAGACTATCAAATATAAAGGCTCAAACAATAGAACTTTATCTTTTACTTATGTAACAGTCCTTTGTGGGTATTCCTGGTCCACAGGTGACTCTCCTCCATGCTGTCATTTACGGAGCCAGGTTCCTTTCATCTTGTGGCTCTGCCACACCTCCAGGTCTTGTGGTTTCCTTCATCCACCTGAGTGAGGAGAAAAGAGAAAATGGAGAATTTATACTTTTTTTTTTAAAGCCCTAAAGTGACACACATCTCTTTTGCTTACATTCTATTAGTTAGGATTAATTATATTTATATGAGGAGGGGCTGGGAAATGTAGAATTTATCTAGGCAGTCACTTTCCAATGACAGTTCCACACACTGTTAAGGGGAACCTGGATTTTTGTCTCTGCCACAGGGATGCCTTTTTTTTTTTTTTCAACACTTGAATTAATGTACTCCACTCTCCTCTTGCTTTTAAGATTTTGTTTTTCTGTAGTTTAAACAGGGTATTTTTAGGTGTAGTTTTTTGATATTTTCCTGCTTGGTATTCTCTGAGTTTCTTGGATCTATGCTTTGCTGTCAGTCATTGATTTGGGGAAATTCATTATTATTACTTAAAATATTTCTTTCATTCCTTTCTCTATTCTCCTGGCATTTTTGTTATGTGTATGTTATACCTGTTGTAACCTTTTATAGTTACTTTTTGCCTGTTTTTTTTTTTTTTCTTTGCTTTCCAGTTTGGGAAATTTCTACTGACATATCTTCATGTTCACTGATTCTTTCCTTGACTGTGCACAAACTACTGATGAATCCATCAAAAGCATTCTTGACTTATATTGCACTGTTTTTTATTTTTAGAATTTCCTTTTGATACTTTCTCAGGGTTTCCATCTCTCTGCTGACATCATCTGTCTTTTCTTACATATGGTATACTTTTCCCATTAAATCCTTTTGCATATTAATTGTAGTTATTTTAAATTTCCAATTTAGTAGCTCTAAGATCCCTGACATATCTGAGTCTAGTTCTGATGTGTATTCTGTCTCTTCAAGCTGTGTTTTTTTTGCTTTTTAGCATACCTTGGTGTTTTTGTTAAAACCCAGACATGAATCATTGGGTAAAAGAACTGAGGTAAATGGATCTTTACTGTGAGGTTTAATGTTTATTGGGCTAGGATTAGCCTATAATTGCAGTTTGCTATAGCTGAGATGTTAGACCCTAAAATTTCCTGAGTGTCTTTGTTTCTGTCTCCTTTGTTGTCTTTGGATTTCCCTAGAGACTCTTTCTTTAGGCTCTGAGCCCTGAAATTATTTTAGCTGTAAATATATGTTATTTATTTATTTTAAAATCTTTCTATTTTCTAAAGTGTTCCCAATCCTGAACCCCGCCTCCCACCTCCCTCCCCATACCATCTCTCTGGGTCATCCCAGTGCACCAGCCCCAAGCATCCTGATCCTGCATCGAACCTAGACTGGCGATTCATTTCTTATATGATATTATATATGTTTCTATGCCATTCTCCCAAATCATCCCACCTTCTCCCTCTCCCACAGAGTCCAAAAGACTGTTCTATATATCTGTGTCTCTTTTGCTGTCTCGCATGCAGAGTTATCATTACCATCTTTCGAAATTCCATATATACATGTCAGTGTACTGTATTAGTGTTTTTCTTTCTGGCTTACTTCACTCTGTATAATTGGCTCCGTTTGATCCACCTCATTAGAACTGATTCAAATGTATTCTTTTTAATGGCTGAGTAATACTCCATTGTGTATATGTACCGCAGCTTTCTTATCCATTCATCTGCTGATGGACATCTAGGTTGCTTCCATGTCCTGGCTATTATAAACAGTGCTGTGATGAACATTGGGGGAACACATAACAATAACAAAAATATATGTTATTGTACCATACAGGAGCCTCTTTGATATGATGAAAACTACTGGGAGAGGATAAGCATTTTCATAATCTGTAATCAGGTCTTCATTGTTTTAGCCTGCGTCCCTGAGCTATGACCTTCACAAGGGCTTCTCAGTCTTCTTCTCCTTCCTCCCTAACTGAGACAGGAAGAGAAGTTGGCCTTGGGTCTTACCCTTCTCCCAGGTCAGTTAGGCTCTGGTAAAACAGAGTCGGTTAAGCTCTGGTAAAATAGCTTTCCTTGAAAGCAGGCTTTTGTTAAAGAAAACAAAGCACTCTTTAAAAATGGTTACTTTCCCCCTTCTCCTTCTGGATGTACGAAGGGATTTTTCTCCCATATTCACCCTGGAACCTGGTGAGGCTTCTAGACATAAAACTCAAAAATGTGGGGGGTCCCCCAGGCACATTTATCTCCTAAACTAACCCAGGCCCAGTCTCCAGTAATTAGTCAGTTGCCCTTTCTACAAGGCTCCAGCTGCAGCTTCTGCTCCTAGTAAACTACAATTCTCTGTATTTTCCTATCTCTCCAGAGTTGTAGTTCTTGCGTTTTGGGGGTTGCAGTTTTTCCTGTAAACTCAGTTTCCTGATATATCTAACTCTTGTTGATTTTCAGTTTGTTCAAGGTATTTTCTTTCTGTGAGAATAGGAGTGATGACTTCCAAGTTCTTTACATGTCAGACTGGCCAGGGGTTCTTTAAATAAGGAAGCTATTTATCTTTAAGTTGGAGATAGGGCTATGGCAAGAATCTCCTACTTTACTTTATCCTCAGAGATGACACAGTATAAGAGCTAATTGTCTTTTCACCATCAGAGTTGAGCTCAGTACAGCTCACTCATGCTGCTGCTGCTTCTCTTTTTTTACTGCACTGTAAAAAAGAGAAGTGGGACCTTAGTTCCTAACCAGGGACTGAACCTGTGCCCCTGCTTTGGGAGTCTTAACCACTGTTCTTAACTCTCAGTTTATATGTTATGTCTACAACCTTCTCCAATTCTCTTCTGTAATATTTACTTATTGCTCCTAGTCTTAGTCTCTGAAGTGGTTCAAACCAAATCTAAGATTTAAAAACTTCTGTTCCAGGGGCAGTCCTAAGATGGCAGAGGAATAGGATGGGGAGACCGCTTTCTCCCTCACAGATTCATCAAAAGAACATTTCAACACTGAGTAAATTCCACAAAACAACTTCTGAATGCTGACAGAGGCTATCAGGCACCCAGAAAAGCAGATCATTGTCTTCAAAAACAGGTAGGAAAAAATATAAAAGATGAAAAAAGAGACAAAGGAGGTAGGGAGGGAGCTCCGTCCTGGGAAGGAAATCCCGTCCTAGGAAGGGAATTTTAAGAGAGGTTTCCAACCATTAGGAAACACTCTCACTACTGAGTCTGTGGCGAGCGTTGGAAGCACAGAGGGCAACATAGCAGGAAAGAAAAATAAATAAATAATTAAAACTAACAGATTACACGCCCAATAGTAACTCCCCCAGTGGAAAAACAGTGCAGATGCTTGAATCCGCCACTAGCAAGTAGGGGCTGGGCAGGGAGGCGCAGGAGCTGTGGGCTACAGTGATTGTTAAGAAGCGGCCAGAACGTCCCACGCGTAAGCAGAGTGAACTAACTCGGGATAGCAAACCAGACTGTGGAGTAGCTACCATGCAGAAAGCTCAAACATAAGACACCGCCAGGACCACACACAGAACAAAGGATGAAACAGAAATAGCTGGCTGCAGACCATCCCCCTCTGGTGACAGGCAGCCAGAGCCACAAGGTCTGGAAGGGGGCAATCGCAGCCCAAGAGGGACATTACCTACCAAAATCAAGCAGGCTTATTTTCTAACTAAGCCTTCTGGGGGTTCTGGACAGTCATTATCCACCTGAGAAGGAACGCCAGCGGTACTCCCAGAAAACTGAGCAGCAGAGACAGGAAAGGTGATAAGTCGCAGCTACCACGCTCACCAAACACCTGAGGTACTTGGACCTGGGAAGTCCAATGGAATCTGCGCCTCTGAGGGCTTCCTGAGCACCAAGCCTGAGTGGCTTAGACTGAGGAGGTGCATGACAGCCTAGGGCCGGCCTCAGATGGTTCCCGGCAGGGCAATGTAGAGCCTGAGCAGAATGCGCCATGAGCAGGGGCAGGCCCAGCGGGGC
>SJYC01026267.1:1012-13720 GCA_006408675.1 Madoqua kirkii
TCCCCTGAACCGATGTAATCAAACTTATGGTTGACGCCGTAGAGAATATAAAGCCCATATGCGAAGTGGAAAAAGTAGGAGTAGTTGGTACTATTTATGATGTCCCTGGGATTGTAGCCAGGGATCGTCAACAAACCTTAGCTATTCGTTGGATCCTTGAAGCAGCTTTCAAACGACGTATAAGCTACAGGATAAGCTTAGAGAAATGTTCATTTGCTTAGATACTGGATGCTTACCGAAAGAGGAGAATTGCACGTAAGAAAAGGGAGAATCTTCATGGACTGGCTTCCACCAATCGAAGTTTCGCGCATTTCAGATGGTGGTAAAGTGAGACCACATAAAGAGCTCTCTGATCCTCATTCAGTCAGATTATTCAGTGATATATGGTTTTAGCCTTTTCCTTTTTGTTTTTTTCTTCATATAGAAGAAATTCCTAATAGAATACTATTCCCTTCATGAATTGAAGTTACCTTTATCCTTTGATAGATTGTCTTAAAAATAAGTAATTCTCTGGGCGAATACGATAGGTAAGATTCACTAGCTAGAAGTTTACTGAGAAGGGTAGAGTTTGCAGTAATCGATGAGAGAATGGTAATGCGAAAGAAAGAAGGCGTTTTAAAACCAAACTAAATTATATACAATATATGTCTAAATTACATTTTTTAGGTAGCTCAAAGCGCCAACCCTTCCTCTTAGACACTACTACTGATCAGCATGACTTTCTTTCTTGAGTAAGGTAAGAAGGGGTACGGAAACGTCCTCTTAGCTTTAACGGGATTCATTTAAGGGAAGAAGACGAAGTCGATTCAATCCAACTCCAACCGGAGAGATATTTAGTCAAGAAAGGCAGGACTAAGGAAAGGCGCAAGCCCCAGTAAGCTCCGTCTCTGTAGGGAAGGAGATCTCTTCTTGGGTTCGGATCGGACCGGCTTTCTTCGTTGATGGATCCGTTTATATAAGCAATTGGATCGATATTGACCGAGCCATTGAAAGAGCCTCTTCTTCGATAGCGTGAACAGAGCTTCTGGCTAAGAAGGAAAGGAAAGCCAAAGCTGACATTACAGCTTGTCGCTCTTCGAGCGGAGGGATGGATCTAACTTCCTAGTCTCGATTGTAGTAAGGGTTAAGCTAAAAGGGGCTTTCAAGGCTCTCGTCCCATCTACCTCGGTACTCCAACTGGGTCCTCAAATGCCTGGTTCTGGACCGCATCCTTTTCGTATGAACTGCCCAAACAACGCTCAGGATGACAGACACACTTCGGACGGAGATGCTTTTGGTACGAGATCTATTGGTTCAGAAAAAGAGCTACTAAAAGGTAAACGTTTTCCCTGATCCCAGATCAAGAACAAAGTCCTAAACAAAGTCTTTCTCCTCACCGACAAAGCAGAGTGCTAATCCCGATCAAAACAAGTCTGACCTCGAATATGCTATATATATAAGATTAAGTGTGGATCTATTCCAATAGTTTCTGGTAAGCCTGATACGGTTGGCCCGAGAAGTGAATCTTAGCTGGAATCCCTTGAATGGTACCTGAAAGCTTTTGCTGATCTTTAATCCCTAACCAACTTGATTTGATGAATGGAGATATGTCTTTCACTCCATTTACGAAGCTTTAGGAAGCATTGCAGGAGTAGGAAAAACTAAAAAAAGAAATATTCGCTCATGTCTTGCTCAGCAAGAGGGCTTTAGACTGTCGTAGATACAGGACGCAAACTCACTGGCTTCGGTCTCTTTATGAAGGGTTATTCCGGGCTACTCCTCCCTTCGGTCGCCTCTATTACGGGTGTGAAAGCAAAACCCTGGCTTAAACAAAGCTACCCGGCTTCGCCTCACCTATTTCCTTTCTCCTGCCTTTAAAAGACAGGACATTAACTCTTCTCTGCTGACACTAGTGGCTATACGGGAAAAAGTTCCTAAGTCGAAAGAGGAGATGACAAGACTTCTCCGATGCGGAAAAGACTCTAAGGCAGCTTCCCTCTCCCACTGCACTTGGAAACCCATGGTGGACATTTTTTATAGGCGGTGAGGTTGGTGCTATTCCCACCTTCGTCTCAGTGAAACTAGGTCCTCGAGGGAAGGGCAGTTGAAAAAGGTTGATTACGGTTCCCAAAACTGTCAGTTGAGTGACAGAGTGGTTGGAAGCCTGTATGGATAGTCCACCCTATTGATATTCTAGTCTAGGGCCGGTCAATGAACTCAAGCTTCAGAGTTACCGGTCTATGAACTGATGACCGTTTTCTTGCTATGGTTGAGCGCGCACCCTAAAGCTCTTACACTCCTCTCCCTATCATTAACGAGAAGGCTGATTTCACTAAAGAGAATCGATCTTTCTCACCAGACCAAATCACACCTGTAGCGTGAAAAAAGAAGTTTTAGCTTCATATTCTAGGGTTTTCCATACAATCAACATAGAAAGATGATAGAACGAGAAAGCAGGTAATGAGTTCAGGGACTTAGTGCTACAGCCCCGCAGGGTACCCCCGTAGCGATGTGACTCCTGGGAGGCGAGCGACCAGAGACAGCTTTCTTATTTTTTGCTTTTCATCGTAAGATGATGAGAGCGAGGTAAAATAACGTAGAAAGAGAGAAAGTCAGTCTTCCCACTATCGCAGTTAGGTTGCCAATTATTTGGTAAGGAGACCTGAGTGAGAGGCTTGCTCTCAACTCTAGCGACTGGTGCTGGTCTTGCAGTTTTCAATAAGCCTACAAGGTACTAATAATGATGATGCATCTGCTTGTACAAGATAGAAGCATTAAGCGAGACGTTATTAGTGCCCTCGCGGCCGATTTGAGGACTGCAATGCCTCACGTCTAGAAAAGAGCATTCCGTGCGACTCGCTTCTAACTTTCTTTAGGCGTTAGGGAGCAGACAAAGAAGGAATGTCGGTTCCTAGTGCTCATTGAGCCGGTACGGGGTTGCCAATGTTGCGTATGATTTGTAGACTTTCTACATCTCATCCAATTGTCACAGGTTCTAACTTGCGTCACAGGTTACGACCTGAGCATTGGCTGTTATACTGACCACATTTGTAACCACCTGTGATCAGCACTGAAGTGAGGCTTGCTGATGAGTTCAACTTAATGAGGAGCAATGGTATGAAAGGCCCCGAATGCACTCACGGAACACTTTTTTAATGCTATTTAATGCTTTCGATAGTTACAGTCTCAGTTGCTGGTATTCTATATCTCATATCTCATTCTTAGCATTCTGTAGTCACTATCAGTCTCATCTCACTCAAGCAAGAGAATAGTCAGTAAGAAGTGAAGTGACCAATGGGTATTGGGCACGAACGCTACTAAGATAGAATTAGGTCTGTACAGTAGAAGTTTCAATATCTATAGTCTTAGTATGAAGTAGCAAGAAGTGAGTAAATCGATACAGTAGAGGTATACCTCATATCCTCCTCAGTCTGTACCGGTGCTTGTTGCTTGTTGATCGGTATTCTTTATATCAGTCTTGTTCAGTAGATCCCTATATATGCTATTTCTTGCTCGATCAAGTGAGTTGCCCGGAGTGGGACTAAGGAAAGAAAAAGAGAAAGCCGTTGCTTCGGTATCAGTAGAAGCAAGAATCTAATGTTCAATCAGTCCGGTGCCTGTGCTTGTTCGGTAGCTCACTCCGTTCTTGTTGAAGTATTCTGTGTCAGTACAGTCGAGAATTCTATATCGAAGTAGAGGTATCGGTTAGTATCTTTAGCTAACGCTCAATCCGGTGCTTATTAGTCTCAGTCTCTTGCTTGTTACCTCATAGCTGTATCAGTCTCGTTCTCTATTCTATCTTTGCTTCGGTATCACTATATTCAATTTCATGCTAACGTGCGTTCAGTGTCGGTATATTGAGTGAAGTGACTCATGGGTATGAGGCACGAACGGATAGGAAGTAAGAAGTGATGTTCATAGACCGGTAACTCTGAATCTATCTATATACGCAATGAATCGGTACTCATTCTATTCTTTCACTTCACACCGGACTGAGCTATGGAGTTTGATGGTCGGTCAGTAACGAGGTCCGGGCCTGTGTCTGGGTCTGCTGTTTCTGTTTTAGCCTAAAACGGTCCAATAGCTGCAGAAGTTGCAGCATAAACCGAGCCCGCTGTCCACGAGGTAGCAGTCCCAAGGTAGGAGGGGCCCCAAGAAGCAGAAGCAAGGGGTTGAGAATAGGGGCTTAGACCCTTAATTAAGGGATAGCGTCTCAAAAGCCTATAGCTAACGAGCTGATATGAAATCACTCAACTGAAACTGAAAGGATAGGGGCGATAGTAGCTCGACCAACGGGAACGGGAAAGTTTTTCGCTCCTCTCCTTTCTGTCTCATGAAGTAAAGTCTGTAATTCTATATCTAAATCCGTTGCTTGTTTGGTAGAAGTACACTATCGGTATAAGTCTGTTCTGTCAGCTCACTCTGTCTCATATCGGCACCAGCATATCAGTAACAGTCTGTCAGCTCACTCTGTCCTGCAGTGAGTGACCAATGGGTATTGGGCACGAACGGTGCTAAGATAGCATACCAGTAACTGTGTCTGTAGGAAGTACATTCTGTTAGTGTACACTAGAGGTAACAGTCTTAGTAGTAAATCCGTTGCTAGCTCACTCCGTTGCTTGTTGTGTCACTTCGCTCAGGCAATCCGGCGCTTGTAGCTTTTGCGCAGCAAAATCCGTTGTTCATACGCTTTCAGGTGGACTTGAAGCTAAGACTTTCTGTTCGGTCAGTTCGGTCAGATGTATTATCAGGATCGGTCAGAGGAAAGTACTAGATTGGCTTTCAGCTGAAAGCGTAGTCCCAAAGGTATCAGTAGAAGCATGAATCTAATGTTCAATCAGCCCGGTGCACGCCTTTAGGGGATATCAAGCCCCACCTCACACTATGAGCAGTCACCCAGAAAAGAATTATGACCCCTACCACTGGTGCACAAACATGCAAGCACGTTAGCGAAAGAACGAATACTCTGACTCTAGTCAGTTCCCAAAGCTTTCGAGGTTTTAGTCCGGCCATGAGAACGAAATTCGATTAGTGCCACTTCCCGCAGCAATAGCAGTAGTGGAGCTAAGAAGGTGTAGTCGGAATGTCTTGGCAAGAATGTCTTGTTCTGTAGCAAAAGAATAGGCTGCCGATGGACCAGAATCCGCCTTACCTAATGACTTTCCTTGGGTATGAAATAGGTTGTGCAAGACAAGAAATCGAATGCAAGCTGTAGCTAGTGGGATAGATTAACTATCAATCTTTCTCTAAACTAGCAAGTCCGCATTGCCCTTTCGTGTCGTGCTAGCCAGGCCCTCGTACTCTAATGCCATTGCCGCTTTGCTGGATGAGATAAAGAACCATAAGCATTAGATAGAGTAGCGGGAAGGGAGGAGTTCATGCCCGGCAAAGTCAGCCATCTTACCCGGCAATCTCCATTGGCTTGGTTTCAGTGAGTTCAAGAGATAAGGAGTTTTGACATATATTAAAAGACTTTAGCTCTTAGCCTTGTTGGACGCTTTCAAGATAGAAGGACAGCCTAAGGGCACACTAAGGACAGCCTAAGGGCACACTAAGGGCTCATAGGCCTCCTCATCCCGAAAGGGGGTAGGAGATGATCACGTGAGGGACAGGAAGGCTATAAGATAGGTTGCTTTCCTAAGGTCGAATTCCGATCCCAGCAAGAAAAGAAGAAGACTGCGATCTTCTTACTGATAAACCGACGTTTAATGAGTCATATGGGGAATCGTCCACATTCAGACCTGAAAATGCGTTAGAAGCCCCTAGAGAGCCGAATAGAAGGAAGTAAGACATTCTCTGGCTGGCACGTAGTCACTATAGCGAAGCTATAGGCACGTAGTTACTAGCTTGAAAGCTAGGCATGTAGTTACTAGAGCTACAGGACTAACCATATCAGTGAAAGTATGGCCCTTCTTAGCTAACAAGATAATCTTGGAAAAACAATAGAGTAAATAGCAATGAACCTTTTCTACAGTAAGTAGTTCCCTCCTACCAAGAATTACTAGAGCTCTCGAAAAGGGTACCGATAGGCGGATTGACGCATCTGAGCAGGCAGGGCGGTTTTTCCAGCAAGATAGGCCTGTGAGTTTCATTAAGGCAAAGGATGCAATTGCCTTAGGGGTGATGATGGATCCTCCACAGGGTGACATCCGATCCAACCTAGTTGATATGCAAAGGCGATGGTCTGAAATTGAAGACAGAAAGATTGGAATATGAATACCAAACAGCGATCTTAACGCAAACGGTAGGTATAGATATCTGGGAGAGCATAATTGCCTAAAGTCCGATACTAAAGTCAAGAAGGAAGAAAAGCCTACAGGCGGCCATACTTCGGCTAATGGGGGTGGCGCCATATTTGAGAGAGGAGAAGACGTCTTCAGCAGACTTGGAAGAGGACTGCGAGCAAAGGCTCACTAATCAACCATAAAGCCTAAACCTTACTTACTCCTAGTAGGCCAATCACTGCCTTTTTAATGTTTTAGGGATTCTGTAAAAGTAAGGGCGTATTCTCTAGCAGCAGCAGAGGGGGTTCGGAAAGAAATCCAAAACAAAAAGACTCGGGCCTTTGATAAAGAATTCATGTTCAATCTGTTCCTTCCCTTGAGGAGTTGGCTGGACTATACTCTTACAGAATTAGCGGATTTGTCTCAAAGAGGCTTTCGAGGCGCGTCTCTAAGACCGGATTTTTTAATTTTAGGAGCGGGAATAGGACGCGAGGGCCTTCCAAAGGAATTAGGTTAAGTTGCCTACATGGCTACTTCTAGCTGCTCCCGGAATAGCCTTCACTGCCAACCTTGACTCTTTTTTCTCTTTTCCTTAGAAGGTCAAATTATCCAACCTCGTAGACAGAATGAGAGACCGTCTTCAGGGCTTGCCGGACTCTGACTTTAGCTGGAAGACTTACACTTATCAAGTCAGTGACTACGGCCATACCTATGTTGCTTTTTTAATGATCCCTCATGTGATTGAAAAGATGGAATGTCTTAAGCCTCAATTTCTTTGGGAAGCGGGATAAGACGCATATGATAAGTTGGAGTAGGAAAACTACTGAGGCAATGAACTTGGGGATACGGCCCCTATGGGTCAATTGGGCTTTGCCAACTCCTGTGGCGGCTTCTTTTCTTACTGCGACAGATTGTCTTTGGGTCAAGGCTCGCGACTGTAGTAATCTTTTGGCGGGACGCATGATTTACTTCCAATGCCTCCTACGCATGGAAAAGTTTTTTCAAAGCTATTCCAAGTATCACAGCTTGAGTCTCTTGCTCTATCGTCAATGGTCAGTCGATTAGCCTGGTGTTAGGGGTACTCTATTAATTTCAAGACCCCGGAAAGTTTAGCTGCCCTTAGAATTTAGTTCTCTTTGCCACAGTAGCAGATCTTATTCTCACCAATCTTCTCCGCACTATATTCTTGGCTTTGCGAGGCTATTGCCTTCTTTGCCGATATATAGTATTTCAGTGCAAGGAAAAGGAATGAAGAAAATACTGACTTTTCCCTTGGCTTTTCAGGTTGTAACAAGGAAGCAATTCCCATCCTCCTCGGACTATTCTATGGTCTTGCTCTCCCGAACAGGTAATGTAATGTAGGGCTCACTCTTTCTGCTATCGCTCCTTTCTTACTAAGCTCTTCAAATACGAGCACTAGGGCTAGGGAAGCAAGCCTGATTTGATTAGTAAAGTTGCTAAGGCACGAAGTTCTCGACCGAGGATTAACGTTTGATTGAGTTCTTGTTTCCTGGTCTAGCGGGGGAATTGACTTTGGCTTGAGGTGGACTCTTAGCCCGTAGATCAAGAAAAGGGATTCAAAAGCTGTAGTTCCTACACTATTCTTTAGCTGTAACAGCTGTCTCATTCTACTTTTTAGTTCCTGTAAGTAAAGTCAAATCGTATCCTTCTTCCCCATCGAGTAAGAAAGAATTGACAAGGAGCGAACAAGAGCAAGAAGAGCAAAGCGAGAGGATGGAACTTTAGCAAGCCTAAGCTTTAGAAGAGAGAAGTCAGGTCAGTATTAGCCTGATGTTCAGATGCTTTCTCGCTGCCCGATGGTTGTTCGCTACAGCCGTTAAGTCTCGCCTAGCCTCTCCTGGCGACGGCGGGACATACTACCACCTATTGATAGATCAGGATTTGAACCTTAGCACTCCTGGGGATAGCTGAACAGAGCAGAACGACTTCTCGCTATGTTGTGCCTAGTAGTACCCGGAGCATTGACAGAAGTCCCCCAAGCATTGAAAAAAGAACAAAGACAAGGATTATACCTATAGGAGAATCCTGACTAGTCTCATCGACTACTCAAAACTCATATCATACACAGGGAAGTAAAGACATTGAGACTTAAACGGATACCAAGCCGGAAGAGCACTGGATAGAGACTATAGGGTCTCATCCCTGCTTCAACCAGAGATGGGGAGACGGCATCGTAGCATGAAATGAGCCAATGCCAAGTGCTCTCCTTGTCTGCTGCCCCTCTTCCTCCAAAGCATTGAATAAATGAGGAGAGTTACCCTAGAAGAGGAGGCTTCCTCTGACATTCTACTCATACTTTACTCTAAACTCTGAGAATCTCAACTCATATTGGAGCAGGGAAAGAAGAGATGCTGGTAATTGTAGTAATGAATGCCCGACCTCTCTAGTGGAGCAATCCTATGGTTAGGAACATGACACATCAATCCTCTGTACCGAAGTAAGGTTGACTGCGGACGATAGTTGTACGTCTGCCAGCAGTCAGGATTAGAAATTGTACAGATCCAATTCGACGACTCACGTCTTCATTGGTAACTAACCACCTTCGGGCACACATCAGTGGCACGTTGCGCGAGAAATAGCTCTCCTTTGCTTAGCTTTATGCCCTTTCTTCTTATCCTTCTGTGGTTTCGGCTTATTCTGTTGAGGTTGGGAACTTATTCCTATCTTCGGACCTAGTCTCTTCGCCCAAGTCTGATGGTGTGGAATATCTGACTGGCTTTCCTCTCCAAGAGCTTCTGTGTCCTACCTTGCCAAAGGTGTAATCCAGATTGGCAACATCTTCTCTCCTATCCCTTATCGGGGTTAGGGGATTCTTTCTACTCATCAACAGAATCGGGATCAGCTCCAACATCCTCCGCTACATCTACTTAACTATCGGCTTTTAGTTCGTACTTTCGAACCTCTTTCTTCGAGGTTGGGTTAACCTTAGCCCCTGCTTCTCTGGTTTCGGCTGGTTATTTTTAAACAATATCCAACAAAGACTGTAATGTAATACTATAATAAAGGCAGTCGCAGCTAGATCCAGGTTAATCTAACTCATGTGCTATTAACTCAATTCTGAAATCATAGGTAGCTACTTCCTTCCAACTTAAGGCATCTTACGCTCAATTCTTATTGTTGTTGTCAAGTCTTGGACTCTGTTAAAATAGGAATCTGTAAAGTGTTCCATCAACTAAATACCCTGCTGCTTCTCAATTCCTGATTAAATCAGTGCCAGAGGAATTCGGATTAAAGAAAGTCTCGTAGGAAAGGGAGCCAATGATAGATGCTTTGAAATAGCGTAATACAAAGAAAGATTGTCTCAATATCAAGGCAAGTCTAATGCGAGTAATTGAATCAATCCCATCCATGGAATTTCCGGAAGAGTCACTCGCCAGAGCAGAGGAAGGGAATTCGGAACTCAATCACCAAGTTAACCTTCCCATTGTCTATGCCAGCAACAAAGGAAGAGGTGAGCTACCAACTCGTCACCTCCCCTCTCGTTCCACTTCTGTCTGTTCTTTCATTGTATTCTTTCATTGTCAAGTGTCGGACTCTGGTCTTTTTGGAACAAGAAAGTGTTCCGTGAGTGAGATTTCCCCTCTCTTCTTTAATCTTTTCTTCCCAAAGCTCACTAATTTAGTGATAGAGGCTCTAATGCTGCTAGCGACGGGTAGCTACTAGGAAGAGTTGACGGTATGAAATTGCTTGACCTATAGCGAAAAAATCAAAAGAGAAGAAAGCTGCTAGCAGAGGGTGGAGAAGTGCTACACCTTCGTGGATTGATCGAGTTCCGTGTACTGATTCTCATCGAGATTGGGTTGGTGTGAAGTGTACTAAACAAGCAACGGATTGAGCTTTAGAAAGCCGTTGCGCGTAGCGCATCCGTTTTCTTGCTGGTTCAAGTACAAGATCGAAAAGAATGCATGGCATGAACATTGAGATGCCCAAGAAAAAAGGAAGGAGGGGAAGCGTCGTTTAGTTAGAAACGAAGATAGTAGACCGGTATAGATAGCGGGTTTTAGCAGGTAGAGGCTCAACCGATAGGGCAGAGAAGTCGTCTGGTTATCAAAATTACTTAAGGAAAGAAGATTCGTCTTGCTGAGCGCGGTAAATGCTTTCGATGGAACCCCCCGTTGTTCTCCCTCCGCTAGCGCGCAGCCGATAATGGGGCAGATATCTAACAAAGTGTGCCGCGAAGTTAAAGAAACTAAAGTGAGAACATTTTCATAGTTCGTAGGTGCGCTCATTCCGAATTTCTTTGTACCGCCGCGATTCCCATGCTTTCTTTCTTTCTCCCACGTAGTTCGTTGGTCAACAACCAACCACATAAAACTTGAAACTCTTATTAGAGGGTACTCTAAAAAAAGGATTATATATATAGTAAGTAGAGCCCCAGAACGCTAAAAAGGTGGGGGAACCTGAGTGGTCACGATAGGAAAGAGAAATGACTACATTTTTTCAATTCATTCGCACACTAATAAGTTCTTTGTTCCTAATTTGGTTTTATTGGATTTATATAGAGAACATGCAGTTGTTATTTCATATCATTGGGAAAGTACCATTGGACTTTTCCGTAGCTACTATACCCCCTCTCGACTTTGGTTTTTCATGCCATTTTGACAACGGTGCTGGCAGTTCCAATCTTCCCGCCTTGGTTCCCCGGGAATCAACGGCAAGTTCCGCCTACAATCCATATGAGCAGCATCCGTATGAAATCTATCAACGCATACAAATTCTTGAAGCGCGAGACTTTTACAATTTGCCTCCGCAGAATAATCAAGGCGATTACGAAAGGCTAGTGCGGGAGAACTTGTCTCGAGCTTGGCATACGGGAGTAGAGTTTTATAATCAAGTTTTTCGGCATGAATATTTTGAACTCCGAGTGTTAGAGCTGAAGGGTCAAATTCAGGAAAGACTGACCCATCTAATGCTTAGTGAGCCTAATATTGGTCGCATTATGGAACTCTCGCCCTATTCTGATGTAAGGACGGAAGCCTATCACTTCATTCAGGATAGGTTCCCGCCCGTCTTTGTCAATTCATTCGATCTTCCCCCAAGCCGCTTTATAATAAATGATTGCCTTCATTGTCTGCGCTCTCTTACAACCAACTTAAACGGGGACCATAACTTTTACAAGGACTTCTATCGCCACTTTACGGACGAGGAATTCCGGCGTTCTATTGGTCTCCCCCTCCCCTAATAGCTCTCCTTTTCTTTTCTCTTAGCGTGCACAGTTTGCTTGCATGCCGCTTTAGGCACATCTCTCTTTCAGGGTTGTACCCTGGCCTAATTGAATGAAAGTAAGTCTTTTAGTTTTCGTATATAAGAAGCTGTTTAGTGTATAAGCAATTTCTTAGTGGCCGCACCGAAAGGTCTGATAAAGTTAGTGAGGCGGTGGAGGTTGGTTGAAGATGTGTTACGCGGCGTTCAGAACCAGCCTTGAAGTGAATGAATTAGAAAGAACGGGAAATGAGACGACTCTTTCTTGAACTATATCATAAACAGATCTTCCCCTCCACACCAATCACGAGTTTTTCTCCATTCCTCTCGTATATCGTCGTAACGCCCTTAATACTCGGTTTTGAGAAAGACTTTTCATGTCATTCCCATTTAGGTCCGATTCGGATCCCTCCGTTGTTTCCTTTTCCTCCCGCACCTTTTCCTCGAAATGAGAAAGAAGATGGTACACTCGAATTGTATTATTTAAGTGCTTATTGCTTGCCAAAGATCCTACTTCTACAATTGGTAGGTCACCGGGTTATTCAAATAAGTTGTGTTTTCTGTGGTTTTCCCATGTTACAACTTCCGTACCAATTCGGTCGATCCGGAATGGATCGGTTAAACATTCCATTAGGGAGCCTGGTCTTGACTCTTCTGTGTGGTATTCATTCTCGTTTGGCTCTTGGAATCACATCCAGCAGTGGTTGGAACAGCTCGCAAAATCCAACCACTTCACCTACTTCATTGCCCCCAACCGTTTCTCGTACCTCTATTGAAACAGAATGGTTTCATGTTCTTTCATCGATTGGTTATTCCTCTCCGTTTGTATCTCTTTTTCCAATTTCGGTCTCGATTAGTTTACAAGATTGAATGGCCAATTCTCCTCCGGACCCTCGATTCGTCATCTTTCGTACACAGCCATCAATGTCCGCCTTCGAAATTAGCACTCGATTAGCCGTGAAGAAGGTGTCTATTTGCTTCGCTCCTCTCATCTCTTGCTTTCTTTCTCCGGGGGGAATTGTTGAGTTCTTATTCCCCTTAAGCTAAATGAAAATATCGTAGTCTAGTTGCAGACAAGAAAGTAGCTGTAACGTGAACTGCGCTGTGCTCATCAAAGTGTAGGCTGCACCGTGCTGAATGAGACAATCCAATTTCTTTCTTTTTTCCAACCGGAATTCTTCGAGATTCTGTTGGTGTGAAGTGTACCCGGTACAAGTCTCAAATCATGCATTGGATTCGATTCAGGGTACAAAATTTTTGCGAGAAAAGGTCCAATCCTTCA
>SJYC01026267.1:14065-32476 GCA_006408675.1 Madoqua kirkii
GGTATTGTCAGATTCGAACATAGGGCTACTTTATTTGTTTGCCATATCTTCGTTAGGTGTTTATGGAATTATTACAGCAGGTTGGTCTAGTAATTAGGGGGCGGCCGTTCGGTCGCCTATGATACTAGGACCAATAGGTCAAAACTTTGTTTGTGCCGCAGGTGTTGAACGATCTACTCTACACAGGTGTGGGCTTACAGGGCTAGGGCTCATAAACCCTTTCTTTCATTCAAAAATAGGGCCCTGGTCGGTCACTTTTCCGGGCCGGGATCGAATCATACCAACGGTTATAAAGAATAGATCTTTCTCTTCGCACCTCAGATCAAGAGGAAGGGTAGCTTGTCAAGCTGGCCTATATAAAATTGATATCTTTATATATATATAAATAAGAATATAAATAAAAAGATTCGCTGTCTTTTAACCGGCTGTTCTTCTTTGTCAACGCTACTAAGGCGACCGGTTAGGGAGCGCCTACTTGACTTATGTATGAAAGATAATGAGAATGGGTTCTTCAAAAAGGAAAAGGCCCTACTTAGTTTCGCAAGCCTTTGTCATTGTCAGTCAACTAAGTAGGGCCTGAGGCCCCCTGCGAATCCATAAATCTGAGGAGCTGCCGCAACAAAAGGATGGTCCCCTATGCATTTAATTCTTTCCGGAAGGGAAAAAAAAAGTACCCCCATCATGGTGAACCTCTCCTTGTGATCGGGATGAGGTAGATGCCTCCCAGCTGGGGGGCGGATCGAATCGGAGTTTCCTTAGGTAGCCACCGACCTACAGTTATCCTTAAACTTCCGTGCTTGGTGGAGAAGAAGCGAACAAAGGTACGCTCGCTTGCTGTCTTGTTCTCTGCCGCGAACTGGGATCGCTCGCCAGCTAGGTCAGATTGGAGCAAGAATTTTTTAGAACATATTACCCATATTCGGGGACAAGGGGCGGAACGACCTCTCGATCTACTTACTGCAGCCCAGGAATAAAAACGTCGTCTAGGCGTTCCTTGTTGCTCCGATCTCCCCGACGCCTAGGACGTTGTCTGGGCCAAGAGCCATAGTTAGTTGCTGTTTCTATTTTGTTGTTTTTTTCTTGTTGTTGATACCGGCAAGACCCAGCCAGATGATGTCTGCTGGTTGGTAGTGAGAGGACTCGTAGTACCTGCATACCCAAAAGGGGGCGCTGATTAAAAAACAATCATTTTTCTTTTTTTTCTTACTCTCCCTTAGCAGCGGGAAAGGAGTCTATCTATCTGCCTAGCTTTGGTAGATTTCCCCCAACGCAATCCACAGAAATTCCACGAATCCCTTGGTGGATAAGTCCGACGACTCAGCAGCAGTGCGGAATTGACTTTCTCGTCTGGTGGATCTGATCTTTAGGGGGCAATACATACCAAAAGGTTCGAAGAAGGAACGCGCATAATAGTATATAACCAACCCACCCTTATGTATAACCTATTCACATTAGTAAAGCGGCTGGATGCATAAGGGAAGTGCACGTTTGTGAGACCTTAGTCGGGATGCATAGGGAAGTCAACCTACGAGCACGGAAGAGCGTGGTACCGCTGCCCCTCTCTAAGTAAAGGTAAAGTCTCTCCTTCAGCTAGAATGTAAAGAAATTGAAAGAAGCGCGGAAAAAGGTCAAAGCGGTTGCTAGCATCGAAGAGAGCCGTCATCGACGATAAAGTGGGAGTTCGGACTTGGCGAACGAGCTCTTGCCGCGGGAGAGGAAAGCGGGGCAAGCAAAATAACCATTCCGGTGGTTGATAGTGGAACAAAGGCTGGAAAAAAATGGATAGGCATGCCTTATCATCCAAAAGGATGTAGAAACAGGAAGGGCTCGCAAAGACTATCCACCTTAAGCATTTGGTACTGAGGAGAGCCAGCCATTAAGCGCAGACCCAAGCTAAGCAAGAGATGGAAAAAGCACACTTTTATTTACCAAACTGGGAAAAATCAGATCAGAAGGGAGATCAAAGCCCGAAAGCACCTAGTGAGCTCAGATTTTGACTGGGAAACCAACTATATTTGGTTAAACCAGAGAAAAGAGCAGGTAGCGAATGATCTGAATGATCAAGCAATGAAATCCTCCTTTGTCGACCTGAAGCTGAAGTGAAGGAGGGAATGGAGCTGGAAATCATCCTGGCTTTTGTGAATCAGTTGTAGTTGCGTCCTTACTTGATCCCATCTTTGTTAGAATAGACTCTGCTCAGGTTTGGAACCCGTTTTCGAAGCTGGCTTCAAAGCCCTTACTAGACTAGATAGGGATAGCGGCATATCGTACTAAATCTGTAACCTATAGCATCATTAGTTGAGCTAGCGGCAGATTCTTTAGCACTCGTGCTTTCATTATGGATTAACTAGCACGAGTAGCGGCTTCAGTAGCTTATCCGGGGTACCTCCTCTAGTGGAGGAGGCAAAGCACCAGTGGTAGCATCAGTACCGGCATAGCCTTTTTTTTACAATAAAGAAAGGACTGGTACTGAACTAGTAGATAGGGTTGAGTCAGTTGTTGATCCAGAAGCGGTAGAAGTGGTAGTAGCATACCTTCCATATCAAGAGCTAGAGACAAGTGATGGCTTTCCCTGTACAATAGACCCAGTAGATCCAGTTGATTATGCTCGCGCTCATGATAGGGATTCAGTTTATGGCGTGAGGTTAAGTTCCTATCTAGAAGCCTGGATATATATATACGGAGAGTGGCTTCCATACCTATCTCCGATAGAGCTAACAGCATATCAACCTATGACTAGTAGACCCATACCAAGATCCAGCAGTATACTTTAACATTTACAGATCTCTTTCATTATCCAATTATTATATGGCTTACTCACCGTACAGAGCTTATTTAATGCCATAAATTTTGGAATTTAAAAGGTTAAAGATCCATACCCGGGCGGGGAAAGGAACAGGGCTATAGGCAGTTGACTTAGTTCACTAAGCTTAAGTGGATTCAGTGGATTATGCAGATTAAGCCATCTATTAAGCCGTCTAAGTCAAGCCCACCTAAGCCAGCCTTAGCCAGTGATCCATACATAGCTTCTATACCCGGGTGACCCAGTCGCATATGCAGTAGCTCCAGATCGATACCCCAATGCACCCCAACCACGTGATCGAGACCTATACCCCCCTTCGTACGGTTCCAGGTCCAAACGCGGAGGCAGTTCCAGTCCTTGTCGCAGCGCAGTAGTTAGTAGGTGATCCAACACCAGAGATAAAAGACGCAGCAGATTCATATACTGACCTTAGTGATATAGATCTATACCTAGGTACAGAATGAGACCCGTTAGTTAGGAAAAGAATATATATAAATGGCACTGAAAGTTGATAGGCTTACCTTTGATTTGAATAAAACAAAAGTTTTCAATGCGGACAAATGCAATTAAAAAAGAGGTTTGGATTGGACAAAAGGAAGTAAGATATGGGATAGATGGCACTAGGCTTAATTCAATTGCTGAAAGTAGTGGATGATTGACTTACCTTACTTTTACGTCTTTTGCCTTCGAATTTGATGAATCGCTTTTAGCCAGTCTTTCAGGTGTCATCCCCCTAACCTTGCTCGGTATCAGAAACATTTCCTTTTGCCGGAGTTCGTTCAGTCGGTAAGTAGAGTTCAGAAAACCTCTTTTGGGTTGTAGGCCCTTACGCCTATCTTCTTATTGTTGTAATAGCCCTATCCTTTATCAGTCACTAATCCGGGAAGCTTGCATTCAGCGCCTTTACAGCTGCTTTCCTGAAGTGAAGCAAGGAATTAGCTTTCTTCCTTCCTCCGCATGGGAGTCCTCGAAAGCAAGTGAATGTGGTATGGTGATCGAAGGCGATAACCAATCTGTATTCTAATTCTAACCCGACCATTACAGTCGGTAAGCATCCCGTTAGCTCTTCATCTTTACTAGCCCGTTTATCCCCACTATCTCCGAATTCTGTAAGCCATAAGCAGTCCGTAAAATGTTCATTCGGAAACCAATCTGTTTATCAAAAAAAGTAGTCTAATCTAAGCCTTGGCAGCTGCCTTTTCTTCTATCTTTGTAGTTTTTATTGCTATTTCCTTATTCTTCTCCTTGTTCTCGGTCTTCGCAAGCGCGAGTAAGGCTTTTTTTGGGGAAGGAACTTGTTAAGCCATAGAGTCTTGTTATTGTCTGGCTGCCCGTACCTCATTCATTTTCATGAATATCGTAAGTGAAAGGCATTGAAAATTTCTTTGATTTGCCGGCCTTGAACTAGAGAAATGGAGAGGACTGTTCGTATAGTAGATTCGTATAGTAGAGTAGTAGGGCTTTGACAACCGGCTCATAACATGCTATTAAACGCTAAGAAAACAGCCTTCTCTGAGTTGATTAATCGTTTGTGATCTTTCCCATTAAGGTTAAGGGCAATAAGGATTGTTGTTCTCTTGTCAAGGAAAGAAAGACTAAGCAGACAACGAGGCGAAGATAGCAGACTTGCCTCGAGACACGTAGCTCTTTTCAATCAACCCTAACTGATAAGAAAGAGGTTTTTTTGAATCCCATACCGAGTGCTATCGTATAGTTTGCTTCATTTAGAAGTTATTCGACTCGAAATTTTAGATGAAAGGATATAAAAGAGTAGTACGACCGGTTCACTGCTGGGCTCAATTAAGCTACTTTAGCTGTTGCTTAACACATGCAATTCGTGCCTTGTTCCGTATCATCTCCGAAGTGTCACTTCCTTTCTTTTCGTTCTTCAGTGAGTTAGGTATAAAGACCACATCAAAATCCCCAACAGTTAGTGCAAAACACGCCTAGAATAAAAAATCCCAAAGAAGTGTGGCGTAAAGCCTATTCTTTGGACGTGGATAGAGGAGATTTCTATGAAGAAAAAAAGGCATCTTCTAATGTTTTTATTCCCAAAGAGTTTTGGTTTGGATTTGGGGAACCTAAATCTAAATTTATACGATTTCCGACAGCAATCAGGAAGGAACGAATGATAGGAATATAGCAGCGTATAGATATACACTTCCTCCAATAGGAAAGAGAGCAGTTGATTCAATAAGATCAGATTTACTGACTTCACTACCATCAACAATAGGACCATAGACCAAATAAGATAGCTAAGCTAAAGTGCAAGCTAAAGTTCCAGTTGTTCCGACTACCGGAAGTAGGAGGGCATACTCTAATCCAGTGATCAAAGCGGACGAGATTGGTTGAATGACTTGACATGGCTAGTTCTTATTCTTAAATCGAATCATCCACTTAAGAAAAGGATCTGAAAGAGATTGCATCATCCCTAAGCCAAGCACTTCTTTCAAAGAGGAGAAGTGCACACATTCGCAACTCGTATTTGGAAACAGATCCCCTAAGTCATAAGTCAGCGGGTGCAGCATCCGAGTTCCCCAATCCGAACAAGCAAAGAACTAAAGAATCGTATGCTGGCAAACGAATTGGTAGTGGTTTCAAAGTGAAAGTAAGGTCATGCAATTGCAGTCCTCACGTTCGAGAATAAGAGTCCTTTTGATCAGTATTGAGTTATACCACCGGACCAACCAGCTTTACGGTCTCGATGTATGGAATCGCAGGCAGCTAGCGGAAAGATAGATAGTTAGAGTATATAATTTGCTCTGTGATATCCCAACTGGAATATTAGAGGGGAGGAGAAAGAATCTTGCACTTTTCTTCTTCATTGCTGAAGTTAGGCACCATTTTGTTTAGGTGAGGACCAAGTAAAGCCATGGAAGGTCTTGGTATGAAGGAAGCTAAGTATAAGACTTGTCTTTGGCGAAATAAGATTATGCCCTTATGCAATATGGCAAGCAGTAAGTACTGAAGACTCATTATTGGACAGAAGGGTCCTTGAAAGGAAAAGGAAAGGAAGACGAGAAAGCCGGTATAGAGACCTACAGTTTCAGGTCTCTTATGCATATAGATAGAATAGTTGCTCGTCAGGATACCCCTAAAAAAAGATAGTGTGAACTTCCACGTCATTTTTTCTTTTTTAGATAGCACTTTAGACTGATGGGGCGACCTTTTTCCCCTATTAGCATACCGGAATCAATTCTGTTTCCTATCGTTACTCTGTTTAATGTTTTTTGCCAGAGGGGAACAAGGCAAGCTTCTTAGAAGCTATATCTCAGCTCTTTATGGGGTATGGAAGTCAATGATTCGGATATTTTGCTGAACGTAGGGAAGGGAGGAAAGTTAGCCAAGAACTCGGAAGTCGTAAGCATGAAAGCTCTACTCAAGGTAGAGATAGTCTAATGAAGGATTAGGATAGAAGGTTCAAAGACTAGGTTTCAAGCTGGATTGTACGTACAATGCGTAAATGTGAAATTATGATTTGGTCAATCTTCTCTGTCCCACTAAGCTTCTTTCGAGTCTTTGTCCTATGGTGACTTCCTCTTGGTTAACAATAGACCTCTTAGCCTTTCTGTCGACCACCTGCCGTGAAGAGGCCCACGCATTTTTTCCAAAGTGTAGTTACGAAAAACCTTTCCTTTTTTTGTCCAACACAATCAAACCAAAAAGCATAGAGGATCACAGAATCTTTAATAGGTTCAGGACTTCCCACTAAATAAGTAAATTGCGTAAGTCAGTCTAAAAAAGACAAAGAGCTTCCCTCATATGGTCTATGTCTTACCTTGAAAGCCAATAAAAATATGAACATGTCTATTCCAAGCGTCCTGGGTTGGCCTACGCTACGAACTCAAAAAAATCCGTCTCCAAATCAGCCGCGCTAGTAGCTGCCTGCTGAAAGATGAAAGACACTACTAAGTTCTATCCGACCGGTTGGCTACCGAACACGCCTAATAGCAGAGGAGCGGTAATTCGACGCGAGAGAGACGTTAGTTCAAAGTTTCGAGTCCCTTTCGACATCGATATCGGAAAGTATATCCAATAATAGATCCGGATGGATCTTCTGTTAGGTTTTTCTTAGTAGCAACCGGCTACCTTTTCTTCTTTTACTTCACTCAGCAATATCTTCTTTCAATCCTCTGATCGGGGCAGAAATGCTAGTCTAAAGGCTAAGGCTGGCCTTAGAGAGATCAGTCAAGCTTACGACATTGATGAAATCACATAGATAAGAAGAGAAAGATGATATAAGCTAGGCACAGCTCCCTAGAAAAGGATTAGCTACTTCTCAGTATGAGTCACTTTCTTTATTTGAGGTAGCTTGCCGGATCTTTACCACTTTCAGCATGGTAAAAGCGCGATTGAATTAGTTTACATTCAGATCAGGCCAGGAAGGGGAATATCAGGTCCTATCGCGAAGAAGATCACGCAATCTTGCTATGGAGCAATGCCCGCCTCCTCACAGAGATTCTCATACCGGGTAATCAGCCATTGATTACTTTACTCTTCCTCAATATCTATACCGACATCGATGTCATTAGTCTCTGGATGCAATTAAATGGAGAAGAAGAAGCCGCAGCAGGAAGTGAGAAGTGAAAGGTCCTATTCACTGCCAAAACCTCTATCTTACCTGGGAATCAATTCCACTTTAAAGGCTTAGGTTAGGGCAGCCCTTCTGGAAGATCAGTCTTTATCTTTTTGAGTCCGGAGGAGAAATAAAATAGCAGCTATCAAGCTTACTCTAAGTCTTTTTCAATCCATTACAGCAGCTCTTAAGCTAGTCTAGTTAGTATGAACCCGAGCCTGTCTTGATATTGACTTAGAGGGGTTACTGTCTTAATGCCATCCCGGGGAAGAAATTCAAATAGACATTCATCGGTAACTGAACTCACTTTCGAGAACTGAGAAGACCTTGAGGAGCATTTGGCCTTTATGATGTCTTTCCTATTTCTATAGTGTTAGACGCCACTGCTTCAGCAGATCAAGCAGCAAGAGAAGACTGAGAGCTTTAGACCGGACTTTCCATGCCTTCCTGAAACATAAAATACGGAGCCACATCCTCTCACTTAGCAGTTCCAGGGTAAATATAGAATAATAGTAGTTAAAAGTTAAAGCAAGCCCGTACTCTTCATCAGATAAGGTAGCACGTAAGTCTGAATTGATCTTTCCGGACTAAGAACTGCCTATTCAAAATTAGGAGAAAAAAAAGATGAACCCTCATATCTACTATTTCCTTTGAATCAATTCCATGATCTGCCTTCACAGGGGAAGTTATGAAGAAGAAGGTAGCTGCTCTCATGCTAACGAGAGTGCCAGGGGACTGAGTCTAGTTAAAGGTTAAAGCAAGAAGTCATTCTATAGACTGACTAGGCCTTACTGCATCATCTAAGCGTCGGAGAAGTTCGAAGAAAGGTCATACCCCTTAACATCAAAAGTAAAACTAGCTCTACTTAAGACAGACCTGATAGCATTGGCAGGAAGTCAGATTCAAGTCAGGAGATGAAGACTTCGCATGACTTAAGTCAACCCGCGCCTCTTCTCTAGGAAGATCTTACCCAGGAACAAAAGAATGAAAGAAAAAGCTTCAAAAAGTAGATAAGATGAATGAGAGATGTGTCTTTATTTAAGCGGGAAATAAGGGATGGAATTGCCCTTGTAACAGGTTTTATGGAGAATATTACGGGTTATTAACTTTGTGATTGATTTTCCCTGATTTCTGGTTCAAGGCCTGACTTAGACAGAAAAGCGGAGTTAACAACTATTGCATGCTCGTCCTGAAAAATTATAAGTCAGTAAGAAGAAAGCAAGTTGAAGCACATTTCCCGTATCTGGCTCTTCAGAGCCCTATGCCTTAAAGAAGCTAAGGCGTTTTCAAGACTTTAGGCGCCCCAGATGAAGTTCTTCTATGTAGAAGACTCAACCCCGTAAGCCTTTCGATCCGAATACGATAAAAAGGAAGACCCCAAACCTATGCCCCACCTGACTGAATTTCGCTAATGCTAAGGTCAGAAAGATTCGTATTGAATGCAGCTATTGAATTCTAGTCAAACCCTACTTATAGAGATGTTTTAATAGTCTCCGATGCAGCCGGTGTCAGGAGAAGGGGGCCGAGGACAAGGCGAGAGGGATCCACTATGGAGGAGCAGCAGCTACGGATTGGGAATCCATGGATTCGGAAGCAGTGTCTCAACCTGAAGAGGGATGATCGAATGGTTGAGCAGATCGCTTTCTAAAAAAAAGGGAGGAGGCTCTTTCCTTTCGGATCTTGCTTTTAGCCCCTAACATTGAAAACGACTTAAGGAGTAGTCTACTTTGCTTGAAGCGCCCGTTTTTAGCCTAAGCCTAGTATGTGGACGGAATCGCTTTCCAGGAGTTAAGGCACACACTTTCATTAGCTAGCCTTCGGAGTATCTTTGTTTTGTCTAGCCCAGGTCCTACTACCAGTCCGGAGACAATGGAATTACCTTCTTATCATATCGAGCCTTTATCACGATTCTAAGTAATGAGTTCGGTTAAATCCAATCCTCTATCTATTAGCCCTGTCCCTCTTTTCCCTCTTTCGTATTTCGGTAAGTAAGGGTCAATTGTTTCGCCCCTGCTCATGTAGTTTCAGGTCTAGTCTCTGTAGTGGCATTCTCATCAAAAGGAAAGGGCCGTAGACGACTATGCCTAAGGATAAAAGGATAATAAGCCTCTGCATATGCCTAACTATTCTTTGCCTATGAATTACTAGTAGTTTCCTGTGGCTATTGGCTAGCCTATTTAATACATTGGAAGTTTCACTTTGTGGTCGGTCCAGCCCTGTTTCAAACCATCTAGTCCGTGTGCCCCTGAAACAAGTCCTTTGATGTATCTTTCCAAGGCAAGACAGAAGCTTACTGTGATAAAGAAAGTTTCAGATGTGGAGGATTCCAAAAAAGACAAGTCCATATCAGCCTAGCCTTAAGGAGTTAATGATCTCCCGCTCTAAGAATCTCCAGGGCAGGGCATCATTACAATCCTTCAGGCAATTAAGAAGCTGGTTCTAGGGCAAAAGATTCTAAGGCTAGACAATAAAGCAGCGGTAGAAAGCGGAATCGAATATGTTTCTATTAAGGATTGTATATTGTACAATGCTCTACTCGATAGAAGATGGATAGAAAAATAAAAATTAAAAAAGGTAGGATTAACGTGCTAACGATCTATAGGGCTAAGGCTTAGTCTTATCTAATCCCCTTACCTGACAAGCGTAACAAGTTAAAGGTAAAAAATAAGGATTAAGGGCAGTGCTTTTCTATCAAGTTACAGATGGCGTGCTTTTTCAAGCCTTTCAAGTGTAGCAAACAAGGGATAGCAGGTTCAAGTCAATGAATACTATCACTATCCAGCAAGGCCTAGGGATTTTCATTTTAGGCCAGTGATAAGGCGAGTGAAAGAAAGATCATATAATAAAGAAGGGGCAAAAGCAATAAAGTTTTCACAAGCAGTTAAAATTCCCAGCTATTCAATTGCAGTTCTAGGATAATCTCTTCCAGCTATTTTCCCTTACATCACCATGGCCTTCCATTCCTTCTGCATTCGATCTAGTAGAAGTTTTGCAGTGGAAGTTTCAGCCATTGGAAGCACTTCTTGGGGCTTGAGATCCTGTTACAGTTCCCAGCCTTACAGTGAAAGTGAAAAATCCTGTGAGGAGAGATGTATTAAAATATCTTTCTTTATATAGTACGTTATTAAGCTAGCATTTTACAAATGCTTGTAGCAATCAAGGGATATCAAGATATAGGGATAGCCAGAAAATGAATTAATTATAAAGTAAAATCTCAGTTTTGCTTAGCTCTATCCTCCATCTCTATAGCAAGTTCTCTTTAAAACAAGGGACAATCCATGTGACTAGTACTATGCGATTTCCTGTGTCATTAATAGTGAATAGATAAGCGAGTGTAAAAAAGTGGCATATCTCCTCTTCCCTTCGTCTGAGCAAATCATTTAACTGGCCAGTTTACTTTCCAGCAGTTAGTTGCCATCCAATTTCTGTCCCTGATTGACGCCTTGAACTTCTATAAACAAAAAGCAAGAGGCGAGGCCGGTGTAGCTATGCAGGGAAGTTAGTTGCTGTTGTCCGAAAGCTTAGTGAGTATCTTGTAAAGGGTAAAAAAAGAGCCTTCCAGAATGGTTTGGATGAGAGGAGTACTTTTGTCTTGCCACATTAGTACAGATATAGGACTCGTCCTTCGGCTTCATCTTCCAAGCGAAGCACTTTAGTGCTAGCGATCTTCGGAAGGCGGTTTGAGAACCTGTTGTGAGCCAAAAACCTTGATAGATAGGACTTTCTCCTAAGGATGTTCTTCGGCTGGTCAGTCATAGGGCACATCGCTTACCAGTTGTTAGGTCAGCGATGGCAAGCAGTGAAAGCAAATAAGTCATCCTGGCAGCTGCAGCCGTAGCCTATTCATTCAGTGGCTAATGGGCATGGCTTGCTGTTTGGATAAGACCAACCGAGGAAGCCAGTGAACTACCTGAAAGCATGAATGAAAGGCAGGATGGAAAGATCGACGAAATGTTTCACTAAACTCACCTGGATTGCATAGTCCTCCATTCCTGGAGGGGGAACCCCGTACTTAATTGAATAGCTTGCTTACCAAATGGATGAAATCATCACTTCTGGATCAAGAGTAGTAAACCGAACTGGAATTGCATTTCCGCCTTATTCAATAACCAAACGAGATCCGTCCTCCCTATCGCCCGACGAAGCAAGCTCGATAGTAAGCATTGGTCCTAGCTTGAGAAATCCATAAGAAAAGGAGAATCTTCTTATTCTGTAGATTGTGACTGGACACCACATCGATGAGGACTGCGCTATGCCACCTGTCCTTACCCTGGGAGTACTGCTTTAGCAAAGCTAACGGTAGGGCAGACGGGTCTGGGACCTTCTTTCCGCTGGAGCAAACCTTGCGTTTACATAGCTATGCCCTTTAGTTGCATGTTCAACCTAGGTAAGACCCGCAGGTTTATCCATCATCCAATCCACAACAAATCGGATGAAAGCCTGATACTTCTCGCCTACTCAAATCAAACGAGATTGAAAACTACCATTCCGTCGAATCGGAAAAGGTTTCAAAGAGCGCAGCGCAGAAGGTCAGTTCGTTAGCCCAAAGGCTCTTCACCTTAGCTATGTGAGTGCGCGGAACCCGTTTGTATCACCCGTGGCTAACATCTGCCCCTCCTAAAATCTAATGATATTTATTCTTTCTTTTTCTTAACAGTAACGGTTATTCATTAGTGTATTAGGGCGATAAACCTTTCCAAAGAAGGAAGATTAGGTGCTCTAAAAGCCGTTCTGGGCGGTAGAACTTTTTTCTTGATCATATCGAGTTAAGCCAATGTTCTTTTATTAGCCTTATTAGAGTTAGAGAAAAACGGATTGAAAGGCTGCTCTAACGGTCTGACCCTATCGAGAGGTAGAAAAGAAAAGCCAGTGACAGGCCTAAGAGCGGAAATTAATCGATTCACGAGCACATATTTTTTGTTTTGTAAAGTGGATCACTATCCAGCTTCCTTGACCAAAAGACGGAGACCGTTTCCATTAGATCTACCATCACGGACGGTCTAGCACCTACCCTTATCTATAGATAAAGATAAGTTAGATGATCTCAATCGGAACAAGGCTTTCGAACTACGACAATCGGGTACCAAAAAAAGTCAGATTCCTCCACCTAAAGAAGCTTTGGAAGGCGGATACCCTCTCAATTTTGATGATTTTCTTAATAGACAGACACTTATCAAACAAGGGAGCAATAACAAATACGGCTTGCTTTTTTGCTAATTAAGAAGAGAGTCGCGACCAACCTCAGAGAGTCCTACTGTCGGCTCATCTTCTATCTAAGACCTCCTCAATGAGAGGATGCCTGAAAGCTTCAAGTGTAGGATCGTAGATTACTAGCTGCTAAGTTTGACTATCCGGCAAATGGATATTGGGTTGATCCCCATTCGATCAATTGGTTGGTCCTAATTATCTGGTTGAGGAGTGGCAACTCTAACAGGTGGAGTCTACACAAGGACTTTAAACCCTGAATCTCAACAACTTAACCGGGGTCCTAGATATACCTTTGTGTCAAGGTATAGTCTGGAATCCAACCTGGAAAGCTATTCCTTCTAGGTCTTCTGACAAACAAGGATTGTTTGCTAACTTCACACATGAGATTCGGTGGTTTCTTTTTTATTCACACTTTGTTTGAGGCAATTTCTAAAGCATTTAGTCTCGCTAGCTATGCTAGTAGCTTCTTTGGTATTGGTATGGCTAGCTTGTTGTTTGGTGAGGAGCTTCAGCTTCAGCTATTGCCCTGCTGTCGCATTCTTCCTTTGCGCGCATTTGGTGCGCTATTGAAGAAAATAACATAACATTTATTATAATAGTAGATAATCACAGAACGCTTCGCATTGGCTAGCTTGCTTGGCCGCACACATATAGATTAAAATAGCCCATTCAAGTCGATTCCGTGGGTTGGATTACTTCTTTTTGCGATGATTCCAAAATCAATGTCAAGCTTCACAAGGAAATATCGTATAATGACGATAAACGACCAAGTCGTCACTTTCATCTACATCTAGAAAGTGCAATCGAGCAACCAGTCTTTTATGTAGTACAATCAATCAAGCCTACCGCTGATTGCGCGGCCATTGATTTTTCATTTCTTTCTTTTTTGAATCTCGATCTCCTTCATAGCATGGCATGTTCTGTTGTTCCTTGATCAGTCCAGCCACTCCGTCAGTCATTGCCATCCATAGTAAGATGAATCAACTCTCCTCAATGAGGAAACTAGGAAAGTAGGCTTGTGCAAACACAGAAGAAAGGTGCTAAAAAGAGGTTTCGTTCAGATAGAGAGACACGGCAACCTTATCTAAAAAAAAAAAAGATTCGAAAATGTCTGGGCAGATATCCAATGTCTTGAATATAGTCGTCTAACGAAGCCAATGACTTTCTTCCTTTTTATTGGGTTGGTGTGAAGTGTACTAAACAAGCAACGGATTGAGCTTTAGAAAGCCGTTGCGCGTAGCGCATCCGTTTTCTTGCTGGTTCAAGTACAAGATCGAAAAGAATAAGAATGCATTGCATGAACATTGGGATGCCCAAGAAAAAAAGGAAGGAGGGGAAGAATCAACACGAAAGAACATCAAATCGTAAATCGTAAGTTTATGAAAATCAAAAAAAAGCGTGACGTGACGAGAATTTTGAATTCGAGATGTTAGAAGGTGCAAAATCAATGGGTGCCGGAGCCGCTACAATTGCTTCAGCGGGAGCTGCAGTCGGTATTGGAAACGTCTTCAGCTCATTGATCCATTCCGTGGCGCGAAATCCATCATTGGCAAAACAATTATTTGGTTATGCCATTCTAGGCTTTGCTCTAACCGAAGCTATTGCATCGTTTGCTCCAATGATGGCTTTTTTGATCTCATTCGTATTCTGATAAAAGAAAAGCCACTTTTTTCTTTTATGGTGGGGGAGGGTTAACTGGTGAGCCGCTTACGCTTTCAGTGGACTACTTTCAGCTTGAAGCTCCTTGTCAGTCCCTAGACCGGACAAGAGGATCTTGGGGGGTGTCCGGAAAGAGGATTCCATGAAGCGGCTTTCCCGCAGATGTAGGAAGGATGAAATGGATTCCTTTCGAACTGCGACAACAAAAGCAACTCTATTGTAGGAACAAAATGCTTATTGATCAGTCTCGTCCTGATCAGAGCAGTGCCAGTTCGAGTCCGGCGAGTTGCTGCTGAAAAGAAAGTAACCCGAAACAGCTAATGCCCTTAACGACTCGAGCTGAAACCATTCCAGGAAAAGTCGACAAGATAGTCACCTGGCTCAAGGGGCATTGGTAGACTCTCTTTCTAAGCTAAGATCGGCAAAGGCGTAGGATAGGTTAGCGAAGCTAGGCTCATCCGGTAAAAGGTATAGTCGTATAGGGTCGTAACTATCAAGAGTTGATACCAAAATTCCCTTAGCCCTAATAATCCTGCCCGAAGATTTTCCTCTTTAATCCCTTCCTGCATCTGAAAAAAAGGTAGCCAAGATGCGTATGGTAGTAGAAACCCTGGGAATCAATTAAGATTTCTTCCGGGAGATTCTATTGCTAAACTCGGGGATTCCTTTCCCAATACCGGTGAATCTCTTACTATTCCCCGCGAATCTAATCAATGATCCGGGAACTGATCCTACGGATCTTCCCGTCTCTTGCTCTATAGTTGAGTTAGAATACAAGGCCGTGCTTCGTCAAGTCAGGAATAAGCTAGCAAGTAATCTTCAAGATCATCCCCGGGGTATATCCTTAGTTAATCTGATATGGTAGTTGCAAGCATTGGCGCAGAAATTCCAGTAAGAAAGCATCAAAAGTCTCTACATTCCCGTCTGGAATAAAGCTCGTAGTAGGATTTAGTGCAAATGCAAGGGCAGAAATACCAGTAGTCAAGGTCCGCGGGGTAACATAGTTTTGATGCTCGCAGGTCTGTCTTGACTGCACTCGAGCCCATAAGTGCTTATATGAGGGGTAAGGGATGGACTTCGTTATGTCCCTGATCTCGCTTACTCTATCTTTTTTGTTGCACGTCCGTACTTTGTGCGTATTGAGAAGAGTTACGGTGGATATAGCGGACAAGCATAACTACGTAGAATAAAGCATCCTGCTGCTGAGTTAGTAGCCCCTCCTGATTCTTCTAAGGGATAAGAGCTCTACGGAGGAAGTTGTTGCAATCACCCTTGGTGCGTAGTGTTATGACGTAGTTACGATCCTAACCAGATAGAGAGAAGGCGTAACAACTCATTCGATTCCGCGTACTTCAGTCTGGAGATGGAGTTATACGCCGTGAAGAGACGGGTATTGATTTATTCACCACTGGCGAAATTCGATATATAATCGAATTCCAATCCGGGAATAAAGAACTACCCCAACTCAAAACAACCAATAGGATTGGCAGAAAGGCCAGGTAACTCCACTAACAACCAATAGTGGGGGCCTTTAGGCAAGAAAGTCTGATTCTTAGGTAGGAGATTCCTCTGATCTTCCCCAAACCCCACGGATTCTATGCAACTGCAGCAAGAGAACAACCCTGCGCGCCAACCTCCAACACCATTAAGGGAGAAAAGTGTTATCGTGTTCCGAAAGCAGCAACTAATAACATAAAATAGGAGGGGACGCAGAGACGTAGCTATCAAGAAACAAAGAGTTTGAGCCTCTGAGCGGACTAAACCAAAGGATTCTCCGGCTCTGCACAGGAAGCCTGTTGTAGTCTAGGAGATAATGAATTTCTTTATTTAAAGCCGTGGGCAGAAATAGCATAGCAAACCACTCGAAGGCCAAATCCTAGCTCTGATCAGGGGTAAGTGATACACTATAGAATCGAAATCCTTTAGCGCAGTCTGATCTGACTCTATAGAGCTGACTGAGGAATAGGCTCAACCCGCCGGTCCGATAATTTAACCTCCTTCCACTTCAAAGGTAGGAAAAGCAGCCTCTAGCGGCAAAGAGAACAACCAAGTTCCCCAGCTTACTCCGTTAAGGAAGACAAAGTCCGCTGTCCGGAGTAAGATTGCATATGAAATAGAATAGCATAAAAAAGGGTTTCAACTCCGGAAGAAGCGGAAATCCCTCCCATCAAAGAATGGGCCGTAGATACGTTTTTAGGGAGAGGGAGGGTTCCTGAGCTTCATCTTTATATTTAGTTGCGAGTCTCGAACTTATAAGTGGCCCGGGAAGTTTGGTACTACGTAGTCACGTCTCTTCTCTTACCCAACCGGGGATGAATTTAATATTCTTTCCTGTGATTCTCTTCCCAGATCTTCTCCTTGATTCGCTCGCTAAGTGATCTTTAGGCGCTTCAAGGTCCTCAATTACGTAGCCCTTATCTTCACGCACGGGGTTTTAACTGAAGAAAGAAGATGCCTTATCAGGCTCTTTAGCGCCCAACTTCACAAAATATAGCCATTTCGCTCTTACCATTAATGAACCGGGAGGTAGGCATAAAGAGTTCACATGTGTTAGGAAAGAACGAGCTTCCTCTAGCTAAATACCTGACAGCGGACGGGTGCGTAGTTAGTCTTTCTCTTCCTCCGTTTCTTCCGTAGAATTAGAAGCTGGAGTTAGATATCTACCGAAATGAAAAGGGCTCCTAAACCTATCCAAGCGATCTCCGCAGTCTCGGCAGCCAGCCGACTTTCTGGATCAATGCCCTCTGAGGCATGAGTGGAAGACATTGTCCTAGCTATGGAGTATCTTTCTAGGACCCTGAACCAACATTGCAGAGACAGCTTCAAGTTCCATCCTGGTTGAAAAAGGCAACAGTTAAGCCATTTATGCTTTGTACCCCCTGATATTATTATAGATTTTTCCTTCCTATGATATCAAGTCTTCTCAAATCAAAGCTAAGCGCTCCTCTTCTCTTGCCGATTCTCTTCCATCTACTTCGTTCACTTTCTTACTTCACCTTGACTCACTCACTGGAATGATTGATTCATTGGTAATCTTTGAACCGCCCCGCACCTTGGCTCACTGATACCTCGTTAAACTAAGAAGATCGGATTCGATAGGAGTAGATTCTCTGACTTTCTGACTGAAGCAAGCTGGAATGCTTGCCTTGCCCTACTTTGCCTTCACGGCCTAGGCCCCCTTGTTCGTTACACTGGACAATCAGGTAGAAATTTATGTAAAAAAGATGATAAAAGAAAGATAGGATATCAGTTTGCTATTCGCAATAGACTTACCATTCAAATAAATAAATATTAGCAATTAAGCATTCCAACCAGCAGCTAAACAACACGAACAAAAGCGATATAAAGAGAATAGACTTTTCTAATTCAATTCCTAATGAAAGTAAGTGTTCATTCTTAGAACAATACCAGTCAAGCCAACGAAAACGGCCAATAATGTCCAGAGGTGGCTAATGCGTCAAAGACCTCGACATCCCGTTCTTTGGTTTATTCCATTGTGGCGTGTGCAAAACATATATAATAAGGTAAGGTGGCACGGTTAATCAACAGAATAAGCCCTTTGTTTGCATCGAGTGCATCGAGAATGGGCTTTTGTGAAATCATCGGCTTAAACTCTTCTTTTGGGCTTAGGTACTGAGACCGTGTTAACTCTTCTTTTTTTAGCTTTATAGATGTAGAATAAATCTCGATAATAGGTCTATGTTTATCAATAGAAGTGTCACTGCTATCGTATCCCGTCAACCAGTAGCTGTTGTTGGTGTAAGCGGTCTTACTGCTATCGAATCAGCTATTGGAAAGACCATTGGTAAGAATGAAGCCAAGCCAATCTCTCCTGTTGATGGTTCATAAGCACTGCTAGCCCCGTAGAAGCTGTTAATGGCATAGCCGCTCTTGGTAAAGTCTCAGCTCAGCTCTTCTAACCGCTGCTGGTGATCTCTTTGCACCGTTGGGGCTCTTGGTCTATGAGTTCTCGAATCTAGCTATTTCTTACCGGAATGGATATCCGAGGAAGGAAAAGCAGGCAATGAATATAAGGAGTATGCCCATTTTGAAATAAGGAGCTGCATATTCATGCCCAAAGTAGGCAGCTATTGAATCAGATCTTCTCCTAGCCGTCTGGTCTTGTTGGTGTGATCGTATCCAGTGCTTGATGCAATAGAAGCTG